>RJWT010023635.1:0-16748 GCA_004365215.1 Cuniculus paca | reverse complement strand
CTGATCTATCTTTCAAAAAGCAGTCATAACCCATTGTTTTCTTAACTTTCCCTACTTATTCATAGTTGGTAAAATTTAGAGCACATTTCTGAAAAAATATTTCTAATTTGAATAAAACTTGATAAATATAGAGAGAAATGTTGCCCAATAGAAATACAATGTAAGTCACAAAAATATACCATATGTAATTTAAAAATTGTCAATAGTCATGTTTGTAAAAAAAGTCATGCCTGGCAAATGCAAGATCATGAGTTCAATTCCTGGTATCAAAAAACAAAAAGTCATGATGAAAATAGTGTTAATACCTTATTGAAACAAGTATGTATACAATACTATCATTTCTACATATAATCTATAAAAATTATTAATGAGCTATTTTATATTTATTTTCATACTCCACCTTCAACTTTTGCCCTGTATTTCATATTTTAACCCCTCTTCATAATGGACAGCACAGATACAGAACATAAGCTATCTAAGGTACCTGAGGTTCAGCTTCATGAAATATTAAGATATTGACTTTATATAAATACTTTTTTTCTTAGATTAAAAAAATGTATCTTTGAGATGTCTGGAGAAGTTTGTAGACTGTAAATGTTTTCTGAATTCAGTTTTTGGTCCTCCTGAATGAAATGCTTAAATGTTTATTTAAAAACTTTCCCTAAACAACTTTAGGAATCAGTGTAGAGAGTCCTCAAAAACCTAGGATTGGAGGTCCCATTTGACCCAGTTATTCCCCATCTGGGTGGCTTCCCAGAAGAATTAAAAACATCGTACCACAACAATATATGTGCACTCATGTTTATAGCAACACAATTTGTATTATCTAGGTCTTGGAAACAACCAAAATGTCCATCAACCAAGGAATGTATACAAAAAGATGTGGTCTTTTCGTGCAATGGAGTACTACTCAGTCATAAAGAGGTAAATTTGAGGTAAATGGATGCAACTTGAGAACATACTCATTAGTGAAATAAACTAGACTCACACATTTAAACATTGTATTATCACCCTAGTGTGAGAAACTGAAAGAATAAATAAGATCCAAAGTGTGCAACGATATTGTAAAATGGGAAGAAACTGTTCAAAAGGAAAGAGAAACTGGGATGGGGGAAAGGAGAAAAGAAGGAAGGGAAGAGTGAAAAAAAATTACATATATATGGAATAGTTAAGATGGTTATATTTCTAATTTATCTTAGTTCATGGAAAAGTTTGTGCTAATATTGTTTGAACAATTAAATGCCTATATCTTGTACTCTGAGTAATTTAAAGATAACAATGGGCAGTGTATTAAGCATTGTTACTCTATTATCTTGTTTTGAAATTCCTTTTTCCTCTTAAAAAATTTTTTCCCTAAGTCTTCCCTTTCACCATAGTCAACCTGATGATAACTTTAAAGACTAGAAACCAGTGGAAAAAACTAAACTCTGTTAAAGCATGAAATATTCTCAGAAGCCTTCTCTCCAGACTTAGCATATCAGATAGTTATATTAGCATAATAGAATAACAATATCATGCAGAAGCTAGCAGTCTGGTGACTTTTTTTTTGGTCTGCGTGGCACTACACAGAAGCACTAGAAAAAGAAAAGAGGAGTGGTTGGTATTCACAAACCAGCTGAGTCAAGCAACTGTCTTTTTCTCCCCATTTCCTGTAATATCTAGAAGTAATTTTCAGAAATGCTAGCAAGGATCACAACTAAGTTTTGAATAATTTTCTTAGACAAAGATATACTAATTACAAAGATACAGTATTTAGAACATATTAGGAAATACCATGTATGCTCACAAACTCATTTATAAGCTTTAGGTTTTGAAAAAAAATTAAGACAATCATTTCATTTGGAAGTTCTGGTCCTTATGTATTCATCCTATTGGTCACTAAACTAGAAATTTCTGAGAACCTATTCTTAATAGATTGGACTTGAACAGGTCCAAGTGCTGTTTCTCAAGTGTTTCATTTTGCTCCGGAGTCAGATTCATTTATGTATTCATTATTTTATGTTAGCTTCTGATTTAAGCTAGAAGCTATGGTAGACAGTTTCTATGAATAGTACCAAAGCCCTCCCTCAAGTTCCTATCAGTTCTCTCTACTTTCTTATTTTAGGCAATATGATTAACCTATACAGAATATAGAATAGATCACACTAATTATAGAATAGATCACACTAATGGAAGAGCTAGATTTCTACATGTGTAACAATTTAAAATGGTTTGTGAGATAGAGAGCAAGGAGTTGCTGGTAGCTACTGGTATACAACCATTTGTTTATCTAACTTTTTGTCCTGGTAAGTGTTTTTAGTTTCCATTACATCCACTACAGGCATACTATTATTTTTAGATGCAGTAGGAACTCAAAGATGAATGTTGTATGAATGCTGCATTCAAGGATTTATAATTTAGATTGGGGAAGTCCAAAATAGTTATAATGGAAGTTTCAGAATTTTTGAGATCTAAGGGAGAAAAAATTTGTTTTCAAGAATGGAGACTGAAAGAATCAGGAAATGGTGCGACAACTTCCCAGAGGAAGTTGAACTGTTCGTTGATGAATGGGAAGGATTTAGTCTCACAAAAAATAAGGAGAGGATATTAAGTTAGAGAAAATGCTAGCTGAAGTAAAGGTCTTCAGGGAGCTCAGGAAAAATTTGAATCAGTAACAATATCTGTCTATATATTCTTTAAAGATTATCTTCTAAGTGGAAGGGAGTTTGGCATTAATTATGGTGATTCATTAATTATGGTAGTTTTCCAGCATCAGTTCAGCTTAAACTATTTAGCTGAGTCTCTTGATCATAGGTACCAATAAAATAAACTGTATTTGCAAATCACAGGCATACACCTGTTTCTCAATTTTTGCATTATGACAGAGGGTCACATTCATCCATTTATTTACTGTTTTTGTTAATGTTGATATTGGTGGCATTAAGTTTAAGCCAGTAAAAATTAAAATTATTTATATCAAATGGAAAAGAGACAATAGTTAATGTGATATAATAATTTGATGTTTTTCAGATTAAAAAAGTAAGAAAAAGACTGTATTTTATATATATTTTATTTGTGATTTCTCTATATCTGATCAATAGACACTTTTGTTTATTATTTCTTGTATTACTTACAGCATGCTTCTGATTAAAGCTGGCAGCTGTAGTAGTTTCTATGAATATCGCTGCCCTACCCCAACTGCCTATCAGTTCTCTAACTTTTATATTTTAGGCTTTTTGCAAGCAAAGCACCATTTATCCAGGAGCAGGGTACTATATAATTGTGAGGAAGTTAATACCTTTGGGGTCTCCCCTTAGCTACACATATACATACATATTTCCTTGTGGATAAAATTTAGCTTGTGGCCATAATTTTGCTATTATTAATTATGCTGCTTTTATACATATGTCTTTCACATCTGTAAGAGCGATGTTGCATACCCAGATCTGAAATTAGTGGGTAGTGGGGAATGTGATTATAATTTTCAAATTGTTTTCCAAAGTGGTAGTGCCAGTTTATGCTCCTGTCAACAGTGTGTAAGATTCCTCCATGATTTGTACTGTGGCAAAAGTGATATTTTCGGGTTTGTAAATTTATGTCAATATGATTGGTGCCAAAAGATATCAAACTGTATTTTTAATTTACATTTTTCTGACAGCAAATAATTGCTAATGAGCCTCTTTTCTTATGTTTATGAGTCATTCATGTTTCTCATCTATGAAATACTCCCTTGCTTTCTGTGTTCTAATTTTTTGAGGCAAATTTTTCTACTAAATCTTTTTTCTTGAAAAGAGTTTTATTTACCTGCATACCAGTCTTTTGTTCTTCACATTTGTATTTTTCTTCTTTCAGTAATGGTTTTTGGGTATAGTAGGTGTTATGGTTTGTGTGGATATCCCCCTAAAACTTCATGTGGTGATGGGGTTTGGCTTTTTGGAGGCAGCTGAATCTAGAGTTTGTGATTGGTTCATTGCCTAATGCTGAGATTGTGAGTGTAAGTGCTATGTTTGCCCTAGAGCAGGTAGTCTGCATACAATATAAAGGAGGGAAAAGAGGTGTGTTCCTCCCCTTTTGTTCTTGATACTTTTGTTGTCATCTGATGCCCCAAGCACCATGAACAGTTGTCTCTTTGCAATGCCACCCTGCCTTGGAGTCAGCTGATTATGGACTGAAACCTCTACAAACTGTGAGCTAAATAAAAAGTGAAGGAGACTTTCCTTCTTTAACATTGGGTGTTGGGTATTTTGTCTCAGCAATGAGAAAAGTAACCAAGACAGAATCTGGTACCAGAAGGGGGGTCATTGCTGTGACTATACTTGACCATGTGGTTCAAGAGCCTTTGGAATGGCTTATGGGAAGAGTTTGGAAAGGTTTGGAGATACTGGCTAAAAATGTAGAACTGGAATGCCTTAGGCAATTCTATATGGAAAATTCTCATTAGAGCTCAGAAGACCATAAGGCTAACAGAAATCTGGTCATTAAAGACCAGACTTGGGAGGTTTCTATTGGGAAGAAGGACTGCCTTGACTGTTGGAGTCCAGACAGTGTGTGTTATGCCTTAACAAAAGTCTGTCTGCATTTTGCTCTTGTCCAGAGACTGTGCCTGAGATTGAGATTAAGGATGGCAGACTAATTAATCTAGCAGAAAACATTTCAAGGCAGTCAAATGTTGAGGCAGTGAGATGGCTACTGTTGGGTGCTTTTAGCCAGATTTTTGTTGACAATCAAGAGCAAAGAGTCCAGCAGAATAATTTCAAACGTTTTGAGTTTGACTAGAAAGGAAGCTCTAGTAAAACTATGGGCTGCAAAAATAGAGCAGAAGAGATCTTGATTGCTGAGAAGAAAAAGGAAAATGGAACAGATGGTCTGAGGGCATCACAAGGAGTACCAGGACTCCATCCATTGTAGCCTCAAAATTTCAAAAGTGAAACACTACTTTGAGAAGAAAGCTACAGAGTACCATGACCCAGAATGGTGGCAGCCACACCATGTTCTGTAATGGTGGCAGTATAGAGAATTTATTCCTCAGAATTGGATTCAGAGTGCTCAGCAATCCAGATGCCCAACCCCTACAACTAAGAGAGAAGGAAGCCTGGCTACTGTTCCAACTGGAAGCAGACCTTGGCATCACCCATGTAGTGCTAGTTTTAGGCACATGCAGAATTCAAGAATTGTGGGGTTAAGAAGGATTTCACCTTGTTTTCAGAAGTCCTGGGAGGCCAGGAAGTGGGCCACTGAGAGGGCAATTTGTGAAGCTGTGGGGGGTGAAGCCAAAGGTGCAGTGGAGACCCCAGAAGTTTGGAAAAGTCAGGAACATGTATCGTCTGAGGAGATAACAAAGAGAGAGCAAAGCCAACCCAAGAGAGAAGCCATGGTAGCTACAACCACTGGAAGGGCCATAAGTGCAGAGCCAACTATGACCTTTGGAGCTCACAACTTGCCACAGAATTCCCTAGATGCCACACATGGTAGTACAGGACTTAGTTTGCTCTGCTGGGTTTTGGACTTGCTTTGGTCCTAATCTTTTGTATCCCCCTATTTATAACTTTTGGAATGGGAGTGTCTATCTTGTATCATTGCATGTTGGAAATGTTTAACTTTTTTTCATTTGTACAGGGGTGCACAGCTAAGTAGTCTTACATCTTGGAGGAGATTTGGGACTTGGACTTTTCAGCAGTGGTGAAACTATTAGGACTTTGGCAACACTTAGAGATGGACTAAATGCCTTTTGCCTGAACAGATATGTGTGAGTCTTTGTGGGGGGAGGCAGGGGTAGAATGTTATGGTTTGTATCTGGATGTCCCCCTAAAGCCTCATGTGGTCATGGGGTTGGGCTTTTTGGAGGCAGCTGAATCTAGAGTTTGTGATTATTTTATTGTCTAGTGCTAGGATTGGGGGTATGAGTACTCCACCTGCCCTACGGTGGGTAGTCTGCATACAATATTAGGGAGATAAAGAAGCTTGCTTCTCTCCTTTTGCTCTTGTTGCTTTTGCTGTCTTCCTCTGTCATGAACTGTGCCATGCCACGCAGCCTTGGAGCCAGCTGATTATGGAATTAAACCTCTACCAGGTATGAGCTAAATGAGCCTTTCCTTCCTTAACTTTGGGTGTTGGGTATTTTATCTCAGCAATGAGAAAAGTAACCAACACACTAGGAGACAGCACCTTGATCCCATTGTTCTTCCACGTGAATAATCACTGTTAGAACAAACATTACTGTGCTTTTTCACCTATTGCTAAATATTCCAATTAGAACTGAAGTTTTAGAAAGAAGAATAAATGGATAAACAGCTTGGTGAATGAAATAAGATCTCATAGAAACCTAACTGCCCTTTTCTTTGGAGGAAAATAAAGCATATATTGACCTTCTCATCAAAGACTAGTTTACAGAGAGGAAGGACCTCCACTGCAGAGGCAAACACTTTTCAGTGGTGTATCAGAAGTGAGAGAATAGAAAAAAAAGAAAGAAAAGTAAATGAAGGTCCACTAAGGATAAACACAGTAAAATTTATTCTAAATTTGAGTCATTTATAAGAAGCATGAATGTGGAATTAGAAATTATTTTATTACCTGTATGTTTTAAAGAAGATCTTTAGCTGTTGTCTACGTTAATTCCATTATCTTGTCAAATATGCATGTAAGACAGATAAACGTAAGAACACTCCAAAAGGTGAATGGTGAGCTGCAAGTAACGTATGTTTGCAGTTCAGGTTGAATTTCTGAGGGTATCAGACTTCTAACCAAATAAAAATGACAAAGGCACATACTTAAAAAAAAAATCTATCAGCATGGAGACTTTTGGGACTGTTTTTACTTGTTAAATATATTGAAATGTGAACTTCTAGAATGTGGCACAAAAAAATGGGTTTTGAAAATTTTATTCTTTATGCCTATGCCAAGCAGAAGGTTAAGCCTAAAGATAATTTCTTCTATCATATTCCTAGCATGAGTGGATTTTTTCTTTTAAAGCTTATCAGTTTATTTCACTGTAGAAAACATAAGCAATAAAATATTTCTCTTTGGATAAACAAGTTGAACTTTCTCACCTCCCGTTAGCATGAACAGTTTTGTTTGGCTACTGACAGATAATAGTTTGAGGATACATAAAAAAGAACCAAAAAATGCATGTGCTTAGCTACACTAGACTTCCTTTGTAGTTGATAAAATGTTACCAAATTCACAAGCTATGATCCATATATTTATGGCTTGAGGTTCTATAACCTTATTTTCTCTTGTGGAAAAAAGACAATAACTATAGTAATTTGTCTTAGAGATGGAATTTTCATTCTTTTACAAAGATGTTCCATCTACTATGTAGGCTATAATACTTGGCTGTCAGGAAATTATTTTTCAGAATATCTTCAAAAGCAACTCTTTCTTTATAGATATGCATCAATAGTTTGGAACTCTGAAGGGGGGGTTTCTTTCTTATAGTGAAATTATTCTACAGTAGCTAGTGAACTGTCAATTCCTTACATGAGTGCAGTTGTGTTCCAATTGTTTCTTAATTTTTTTTATCCCTAAGACATCACTCTATTTAACATTGCTGCTCTATTGTGAGATAGACCAAAAACTACAAAATAAGAGAGATTTTTACTGACAAATTACTAATAAGAAAAGAAAAGAGAATGTTAATGCTAAGAATTTATTTTAAATAAAAGTTATAGTGAGTTTTTAAGGAAAACTTAAAGTGGTTTTATAAGACTACATTTAAAATTTTATTCATACAAATTAAAACATCTTCTAAGCTTTCTTGAAGAGTAATATATATATTTCATTCTTTTTTAAATGAACAATTTGATGAATTGTGACCAATGCATACATTCATGTAGACATCATAACCAAGATATAGAGAGTGACTAACATCTCAAACGATTCCCTTATGCTCTTCCACAGTGAGCCTCTTCCTTGCTCTCTGACAGCAGATAACCTGTGATCTTTCTGTTACTACAGATTAATTTGCCTTTTCTAGCACTTCAAATGAATCTGAGAGTATTACACTCTTTTGTATCTGAACTCTATCATTTACCAGATTTTTGATGTTTACTCATGTTGCTGAATACATCAGAAGCTATTTCTTCCTTTTTATTGCCAGTATTCAATTGCATGGTTATCATAATCTGCTTATTCATTTACCTGTTGCTGGATGATAAATTGTCCTGGTTTGGGACTATAATAAGATGACCTGTTATAAGTTTCATGACAAATACTTTGTTTGGATCTGTTTTTATTGCTCTTGAGTAAATGGTTAAGAACAGAATGCTGAGTTAGATGGTGTTATGGATTAAGAACTGGTGGTCAACTTGGCACCAGCTGAATTAAATTGGCATAATATTGCATTTAGACAATCCACCTGAGGAAGGTTGCTAGCATAAAGAGAGATGTGGAGAGGAAGAGCAGAGGCGTTGTGGGTTCTCCTAAGTGGTGTTGTTTGGAGCCATTGGTTCTCCTGGAGGAGCTTGTCAGGCTGGCTCCCCAGTATGACTTTGGCCATTATCATCGGAGGAGCTTGGGACCTTGGTGAGAGTGGCTGCGGTTCACTTTGGGGAGCTCTGGTCTTTGTGTTGAGCATCGCTTCCTGGCTCCGGAGGGGAAGATGGTTGCTGTTCAAACTCCAGGAGAAGTTGTCACGCTGGCTTCCTGGCATGTACTTGACTGTTCTCATTGTTGGAGAAGCACGGGACCTCGTCACTGAGGATGGCTGTGGTACTTTTCGGGGAGCCCTGATTCTTATTTGAGCATTGCTTCTTGGCTCCACTGTAGAACCCTAAACCTACTAGTACAGATCCTTCATCCTGCTGGCATAGACTTCTTAGCTTCCACTGCTGGCCTATGGGCCTTTCCAGTACAGACTTTGGTGTTGTGGATAGATTTCCTGCACTTTCTTGGGTCTAACATTGGGTAACCATCATAAATAATATTATAAATTATGTGTCCTGATTGTAATCTTTCTCCCTGTGACCGCTGACTATAACAGACGATAAGTACACGTTTAATTTTATAAGAAAATATCAAACTCTTTAGTACAGTGGTACAGCCCACCAGCGATGTATGAGAATTCCAGTTATTCAGTATTCTTATTGACACTTGATATTTTCAATTTTTAAATATTGTACCTATTCTAATGGATTTGTGGCTGTGTCTTGTGTTTTTAACTTGCATTTCACTAATACTTTGTCTAATACTAATATTTTCACAATACTGTAACTAAGATATTGAATATCTTTTTAATTCTTTTTTTAAAATTTTTTAATTTTTTGGTACCAGTAATTAAACTCAGGACCTTGCATTTGCCAGGCAGGTGCTGTGCTACTGAACTAATCCCCGATCCCTTTAATTCTTTACTTACCATCTGTCTCCTTTGGTGAATTTGTGCCTAATTTTAATTGAATCTCTTGTGTGCCATTTAAGGTTTTTTTTTTTTTTTGGTAAATTCTGTAAGGACTGGATACTCAGTGAATGGTCTGTAAGGACTTACGGAATACAGTGTTATGGTTTGGATAAATGTTTCCCATGTGGCTTGGTCTGCTGCTCAAAAAGCTGCGGAGAGGAGTGGAAGGAACTTTGAGTGATAAGGTCTAGTTGGGAGAGTTCTGACTACACTGAGGCGAGGCTTTGAGTGGGATGCCCAGACCTTGGCCTTTTTCTCTCTGGGTCTCCTGCTGCCATGGGCTGAACAGTTTCCTCTGCCAGAAGCTTTTGCCATGGAGCACATCTTTGCTAAGGCCCAAGAGCCATGCGAACAACTGACTGTGGACTGAAACATCTGAATTATAAGCCAAAATATTTTTTTGCTCTTTTTAGGTTGATTTTTTGACTCAATTGTTATTGTCATTAAAATATTCAGAAAAAACAAATGGTCAAAGGAAATTCCAACTTGATGACTTTGCTTTTATTTGAATACATTTACATGCAGTACTGTGATATATAACAAAACATAAAAGTACAGACCTATACAGTGTACTCAGCAAAAATTACAGAAGTTTATGTGTATAAATATGGTGTACTCTACCAAAAAAGTCACTGAGGTTTTATAAACAAGATATACAGAACTATACAAAAAAAAAGAAAAAAGAAAAGACAAATCCTAAGTTCAAGTGGCTGATTGTAACTCCAAACAGTTGTTAAATAGGTAGGTCATTAAATGAGAGATATCTGTACCAGAAAACAGTCACAGAAATGACCAAACAAGAAAAAGAAGGAAGAGCATAATAAAGGAAGCAAAAGCAAGATAGGGAAATAAATAAAAGGGGGAAAGAAAAAATAGAGAAAAGAAAAAAAAGAGGAAAAATCCTGCCCCGGAAAAATAAAATGAAGGACAGAAAGAAAAAATGATTGAAAAATTTTTAAAAATTGAGTAAAACTAATTGCCTCCATGTTTTCCAATGAGCGGTTTCTTTCTAGGACCTGCAGTCTTGGAATTAAGATTTTCTCCACTTAGCTTTAGCACCTGTGAGTTCATGAGTTGCCGTCCCTGAACCAGAGACCTCTCTGTCTACTCCAGATTGTGGTAAACATCCAAGCCAAGGCATGTCTTTGCTCATGTTGCTAGACAAGAAAAACAATCAGTCCTCTAATCTCTGCTGGGTACAGGCCATGGGGCAGGGGTCCAAGCAGACTGTTGAACTTAATGTCAACATTCACTGGGCACAGTTTCTCCCTATGGGAGAACCATGGAAGGGAGGGCATGTGCCCTTCCTAGCCCTGACTTTAAACTTCACAGGGGGTCAATGTCTAGCTTGTAATCTCCCCTCTAGACCTCCCATGGTCATCTCTCACTCAGTCATTTTGGGAGAGTAATACTGGAATCCTTGAGTCTGTTGACCAGGACCATACTATTTTCTTCCTGGGTCTGCTGGCCCTCTGGGCTTCCCTTCTTTCCCCAAGCCTTCTCCTTCTCCTTCTCCTTGTCCAGAATCATGTTTATCTGTTAGTCTGCACTTATGCTGCACCATGCCAAGGGAAATCAAAACATAGAGCTTGGTGCTGGAGAATGGTCATGCTGGGAGGTGGCCTGGTGGGTTTGTGCCTGCCGTGGGTGGTCTATTTAATTTTTTATTTCATTAAAGTCAAATACTTTATGATTTATCTAGCAATTTCTTTTGCAAACCATAGATTTTGTTGAAGTGAATTGTTAATTTCCAAATATTTTGGATTTTCCAGATAATCTTCTTTTTTTTAAATTTTATTTTAAAAAGGATACAACAAAGGAAAATAAAACAGAATAAAACCAATCAGACCAAGCCAGTGTAAGTGATACAGGACTTTACAACATTACAAAATCAACAATAGTTACCATAATGCCTTTTGTTGTCTTCAAAATAGCTGCAGATACTTTCGGACACAGTAAAATCAAACAGAACAGAATAGAATAAAAACAGTAAAAACAAAATAATGGATACAATAAAAGACTACAAAACAAGACAACAGTAAATTTAAAATGGCTACCATATGTATCTTACTATCATCGAACTAGCTGCTCATGTCACTGGGTATAACATAATCAAACAAAGCAAAAGAGAATAAAACCCAACCCAACAAAACAAACAATGTAGGACTTCAGAGCGAAGCTATAGGGAATCAACAATGGCTACCACCCTCAGAAGGAGACCCCTCCTAGATGCCATTGCTGTCTTCTGAATAGATGATCAGACCACTGGCCCTAGACATACAAGGTCAGTGAAACACCAAAGTACCACAGGCTTTCAATCGCATTTCACCTCAATAACTATCATCAGAGCCTGTGTTTCTCTGGATCTGCCAGTCGCTTGGGGGAAGGGGTTGACATTTTTGTTTCCCAGCCCAGGAGCCTGAAGAAGCTGGGATCTAACTGTTCCCACTGCCAGCGGGGGTCCATGGGGAGAGGTTTGTCTCTGGAGGTACCGGTTCAGGCAGCGGCCAGTGCATGGGGCTGTTTCAGGAGGGACAGAGCTAGTTCTCCCTCCCCAAAGTCCATGCTGATGCTGACTCATGGGGAGAGGCTTGGCTCTGGATGCCCCTGTCCCACAGCAGCCCGCGCGTGGCGCTCGATAATCTTCTGTTAACCGAGTAACTGTGTTACCGTCACAGAACACACCATCTGATTTCCGCCATTGTCAACTGGTTCACTACATGACCTATTTTGATAAATGCCCCATGTGTATTTGACAAAAATGTATGTACTACAGTTTTTTGGTGTAATGTTATTTTTTGTCAACAAAACGGAATTTTTAATGGTGCAATTTAAATCTACATTACGACTCTTTTCTGTCTCCTTGTTTTTATTGATTACTATAAAAGGAACTGTAAAATAGCCTAGTACATTTGTAGATCTGTCTGTTTCTGCTTTCAGTTCTATTGGTTTTGGCTTATGTACCCTGAAGCTCCTTAATAAGTGTATACCTATTTAGGATGCCTTGTGATCTTAGACTGAGCTAATTTATTATAAAATATTCCTCTGTATCTCAACAGAATTCCTTGTTTGTTGCTTGATCCTAATGTAGTTACTTCAATTTTCATGTGCTTAGTATTTAATGGTGTGTTTCTGCACCCCCTTATTTTAAACTATTTGTATCTTTATATTTAAATATGTTCCTTTGTAGACTGCAGGAAGTTGAATCTTGTTTGTTTTCGGCATGGCAATTTTGCCTATTTTGATGTGTTTAAAACATCTGCACTTAATGTAATTACCAGTATGTTTTAATTTAAATATACTATCTTGATATTTATTGTCTATTTGACCCATTTTTTGTGGTTCACTCTCTATATTTTTGGCTTTTGAATGAAGTGTTTTCCTGTATTTTATCTTTTCCTCTTTCATTGGTTTATTAGCTATGACTCCACTTTCTAAGTGTTGTATTAGGGTTTATAACATCTAGCCTTCACTTGTCACACTCTACCTTCAAATCTAATGTCACTTCATTTGTATACAAATCTTAAAACAGTATATTTTATTCTCTTTTGCCCTTTCAGTTATTATTACATGTTTTAATTCTAAACAAACATGTCAAAACCCCCATAATACATGTCAAGCAATCAATCATCTCTTAAAGAAACAAAATAATAAAAATGTCTTTTATATTTACTTACATATTTAACATTTTGCACAATCTATTCTTAAGTGTAAATCCATGTTTTCCTTTAACATTTCATATAATGTTTTTAACAACAAATACTTTGGCTTTCATTTGTTTGAAAAGGCTTTAGTGTACTTTAAATAAAAAAACACTTTATCAAGGTATAAACTGTCATGTAAAAAGATGTACATATTTAACACAGAACTTAATGAATTTGGAAACAAATACGCATTCGTGAAACCATCATCACAATCAACTTTTATCATTTAGGTTATTTCCTTGACTTGGATATTGTAAACAATGCTGCAGTGAGCATAGTAATGCAAAGTACCTTTCTGAGATCCTGATTTCAATTCCTTTCAATGTATACCTGGAAGTAGGATTCATGGATAATATGGCAGTTCTATTTTTACTTTTGGTGAACTTCCATATTGTCTTCCATAATGACTGTTCTAATTTTCCTTCCAAAAAACAATGCATAAAGATTCTCTTTCTAGACATACTTTTGAATTTTTTTTTCTTGTTTTGGTAATAACAATTCTAGCTGGTATGAGGTAATATCTCATGGTGGTTTAGATTTTAATTTCCCTGGTGATTACGAACATTGAATAATTTTCCAAAAACTTGTTGACCATGTATTTGGAAACACTTAGGTATCTTATTATTTTTAATTGCTTTTGTTGTATGTTGCTATTAAATAATTTAAAATACAGGACTCCAATTATGAGGTGAACATCTTTGTAAATGCCAATTTCCCCTTTGGGAAACATGCTGCACATCCTGTGTGCTTAGATACAGACCTGCCTTTTAAAAAAGTTTTGGCTGATCAGAAACCACTAGTTTCTTGAAAAATATTAAGACTTTCAACTACTCCAGTGTATTTCAAACTCAGTACAACTCACTTAAGCAAAGCAAGGAGTTTATTGCATCATAGTATTAATTCATGGCAATTACAGGGCTGGAATTAAACTCAAAGATGAAGGGACTCATGCACTTTACCCAGCCAAGTTTATTCTTCCCACTGACTCTTGTTTCTGATTCTCTAAGTGTATCAGTTTTTTTTTTAATCATTCCAGGTGAGTTTTCTTCATAGTCAGGAACATGACTCTAAGCCCACATTATGGACGTAAAAGCCTTGCCTTTATATGATTCAAGAAGCAAGAAGAAGATCCGAACAATCTCTAGCTGGAGTCTAACTTGTGCAGCTTGAGTCTTCTGGTCCAGCCTGAGTCACACATTTCATGTTAGAAAAATTAATGTATTCTCAGGGATAGAACAATAAGTTCAGGATGTGTCCTGGGGCCACCCAACCTCTGGTTAGAATGTGGTTACTAATGGTGGCCTCCACTCAAAACTCTGGGGTGGAATGATGGAGAAATTTCACAAAAGAAGGGGATATTGTTATTAGACTAATGTAAAGGAAAGCAGAGTGCAGAATTAACAAAACAACTTCTGCACAATATATCATGCAAACATTTCTAGACACTAGGATTTTGATGGTTTTATCTTGCTTAAAATTAAGATTTAGGGTCAATTAGTTGCTTAATTTAATGGTTATTCATTTTCCTGTTTAGATTTAGAGATTAAGCTACATCACCCACATAAGATGTGGAATTAGAAGCATTTTTAATTTTGTAAGCAAACCCTGCTATTACCATAGAGATATAAAATCTGGTTCAGTTTGTCAGTAAACATATTTGGGTCAAAGACTACTTCAGTAACAATCATATTTCAGCTATATCACATGAGTCATTATATCCCTCATAAATTACTCATTTCTAGAAATAATTCTGAACTTGGTGTCAAGATTTTGCATTTTAAAAATACTAGCAGAACTCACCATGCCCCAAGATGATTTTCTTCCTCACAAAACTCCTATTACCCAAAGAATGCCAAGCTGTAGGTCAAAGAATACATGACTTGGGAAGATTGAACTCTCAATTTTACATCTTTTTAAATTCATGTTAGGTTATACAATAATACAAGAAAAGAAAGAGGTGCATATGTTGTCAAATTTAATTGCAAAAGTTACATAGAATCAGCTAATTAAACAATAAGTGGATTCTGACTTATATTAGGGGAATGTCAGAATTCATCAGTGTGAGTGCTATTTGACAGGGGTGATAAATCTTGTTGTCTAGGGTTGATATTTTTCAATACCCTTGTGCATCCTAGGGCATTTCAAAGTAATACAACTGAGAGGGCTGGATTAGGAAATTCTGTTTACTGATAACTGGTACCCTGAGGATGGTTACTCTAATTAGGATATATCTGGGATATCTAGAGAGCTTAAGCAGGATTCATGCAAAATAGAAGGAGATGGAGAAGATGATAACATGTGATTCCATGCATAGATATGCTGAATATAGAATGAAATGTTGCTAGAAGCTGGGAATGGAGTAAGAAAATGAAGCTCATATTAGAAAGTTTTCAATAATGAAAAAAAATGGTAGCAACTATTTTCAGGGTTTTCTGTTTGCTTCCAAACCCCAATAAAGTGAATTTCAACTTGTCAATATAAACATTTTTGCAGTAAATTATTGATTTGGATTAAAAATAGTGCAAAAAGTGAATATACAGAGTTATTTTATGCTCATAGATCCACTGATCAGTTTTAAGTTACACTTTATATCATTTAAGATATTTCTCTTCTGCTACCTCCTCCACCCTGCTATACCCCAACCCTGACTAAATCTGCTGTTAGAAGTGATACTAGCCTGCCAGAAATGTTATGAGATCATTTGTTCTTGACTCAAAAATACATATATTTAAGATTTATGTGGTAGTCTCCTTTATGCATGGGGGTGCATCACAAGACCTCTAGTAGATGCTTGAAAATGGGGATAGAACCAAGTCCCATGTACATTATATTTTTCTGTAGCTATGTAGCCATGATATACTTTGGTTAAAAATTAGGCAGAGTAAGAGATTAACAACAATAGTAAAATAGAATAATTACAACAATATGCTGTAATAAAATTTTCAACATCACTAATTTTGTATTCTGTGGACTTTTTTAAAAAAATTAAAATAGGGTTACTTGAACACAGCACTGTGATACTGTAACCATTGATCTGATAAACGAAATTGTGCTAAGTGACTAACAGGCAGTAGCATATACAGGGTGGTTTACACTCTGGGTGGCACAGAGGGGGACACCATGAGATTTCATTATATGACTCAGAATTGCTTGCAATTTAAAACTTGGGGATTATTTCGGGAATGTTTCATTTTATACTTGGGCTGCAATTTACTGAAGGCAACTAAAATAGTGCAAAGTGAAATCACAACTAAGAAGAGGCTGTTATATAATGCTATCAATACTGGGACTTGACCTAAATAGCCTTAAACTCTATGAAGTCACAGGGATAATCTGGTAAAGTGGCCTCGTGAATTTTAGAACCCAAGGATGCCTACTTGCATTATGTATGTGCATAACTGTATGAAGTTGAGCTGTCAAGACTTACATGAAGCACATGTGTAAACACCGAGTCGTTTCCCTAGTGTAAGAAACTGAAAGACTCAATAAGATATAAAATTCCCAATAAATATGGAGAAAAGGTTCTGAAGTCCAATGGTGCTTTTATTCTTTGATTTGATTGGTTTAAGTCCCTTTCCTACTATTTGATTGCAATATGTGAGAAGATAGGAACAGCTCTTTTGAAAAATGGGACATTACGGTAGCCATTGCTGGTTTCTTTTCTTTCTTTCTTT
>RJWT010023634.1:0-16744 GCA_004365215.1 Cuniculus paca | reverse complement strand
ATGTGGATTATAAGAGTGCTATCTCTCTCACTTTTAAATGACATGCTCTAATAAGTGCTGGAAACTATTTTATGTTTACACGCACTTCACTAGATATCTAGCACTGAGTTGAAGAGATGTTAGAGCTTTTTTTATTTTAAAGAGGGAAAAACAAAACGAAACAAAAAATACAAGAAAACAAGGAACAAAAGTGACAAATAAAAAACCCAAAATGATAACAATATAGGCTTTCAAAACAAGGTGGTAGGAATTTAACAAAGGCTGTTATTTTGCATAGTTATCTTCAAAAGAGTTACTGAGATTACCAGATATAAACATGCAAAATTGATCTAATGCTGTGTTAACTGTTTTGTTCCAAAAACTAATAGAATTAGTAGTATAATCATTTTAGCTACCTTAAGTGTATATATACAAATTTATATCTTTTTTCTTTTCCCTTCTTTCTTTTCTCCTTTTCCCTATGTGAGCTATTTTTACCCTTTGAGCAGTTTCTTACCCTTTCACAATATTTTTTGAAGATTTTGGATCTTATTTACTCTTTCAGTTTCTTACACTAGGGAAACAGTACAGTATGCATGTGAGTTTGATTTATTTCACTTATGAGTATGGTCTCAAATTGCATCCATTTACCTGTAAAAGCCTCAATGTGATCCTTCTTTATAGCTGAATAGTACTCCATTGTATAAAAATACCACATCTTTTTATTCATTCCTCAGTTCATGGGCATTTGGGTTGTTTCCAAGATTTGGCTATTACAAATTGTGCTGCTATAAACATGGGTACACATATATCATTGTGGTATGATATTTTCAGTTATTCTGGGAATATTCCCAGAAGCGGGATAGCTGGGTCAAAGGGACTTCCAATCCCAGCTTTTTGAGGAGTCTCCACACACTTCCACAGTGGTTGCACCAGTCTACACTCCCACCAATAGTGCAGAAGAGTTCCTTTTTCCCCACAGCCTCTCCAGCATTTGTTATTGGTTGTTTTCTTGATCTTACCCATTCTTTCTGGAGTGAGATGGAATCTCAGTGTTGTTTTAATTTGCATTTCTCTAATGACCAATGATGCTGAACATTTTTTCATGTATTTATTTGCCATTTGTGTTTCTTCAGCCAAAAAAATGAAACACTTAGGAATTAATCTAACAAAGGAAGTAAAAGACCTATTCACTGAAAGTTACAATACTCTAAAAAAAGAAATTGAAGAGGATTTCAGAAAATGGAAAGACATTCCTTGTTCATGGATAGGAAGAACATTGTGAAAATGGCCATTCTCCCAAAACTGTTACATGGATTTAATGCAATTACAATCAAAATACCATTAGCATACCTCACAGATCTAGAAAAATCATTCCTAAAGTTCATCTGGAACCAGAAGAGACCTAGAATAGCAAAGGTAATTCTGGGCAACAAAGACAAGGCAGGAGATATCACAATCCCTGACTTGAAGTTATACTACAAAGCTACTGTGATAAAATCAGCATGGTACTGGAATCAAAACAGACCTAAAGATCAATGGAATAGATTAGAAGATACAACCACAACTACAAACACACTCAGCCACCTTATCTTCAACAAAGGGGCCAAAGGTGTTCATTGGAAGAAAGATAGCCTCTTTAATAAGTGGTACTGGAAAAACTGGCTTTCCATGTGTCGAAAACTAAAAGTAGACCCATGCCTATCACCATGCACTAAACTAAAGTCAAAATGGATCAAAGATCTAAATATTAAAACAGAAACACTAAATCTGCTGGAAGACAAAGCAGGTAGAAACCTTGAAGACATAGGGGTAGGCAGAGAATTAATTCATGAGCAAAAATCAAACTGCACGGGAAATACTACCCAGAATCAACAACTGGGACCTTGTCTTATTAAAAAGTTTTTGCATGTCAAAAGAAATCTCCAACAGAGTGTAAAGAAAACCCACAAATCGGGAAAAAATCTTAGTCAACTGTTCCTCAGACAAAAGACTTCCATTTTGAACATATAAAGAATTTTAAAAAATCAGGCTTCCAAATCAAAAAATGAGCATTGGAGATGTTAGAGCTTAATCCAAAAGATAGGGACCCTAGACTTTCAGATATGCAATTGCATATTCTATTGATGCATATAATGTTATCCAGTGTGTGTGCTTGTGTTTGTATGTGTGTGTGTGTGTGTAAGAGAGAGACAGAGCACCTTTTTTCCCCTGATGAGCCAGCAGTACTACATCAGTAAAATTTACATTCTTACCTCACTTATTTTTTAGAAACAAATTCGCATGCCATTGTGCATGTGTGCTGATACGGGTAAAGCCTTCACCCCCAAAATGTAAACTTTATCAAACTTACCAGTAATATTTTCACCGAATATGCAATAGTATTGAGTCTTTTCCTCACTGTTTTACACTAGCATGTGGTTATTTACATTTAGCACTCAGTGTTTTATGTGCCCAAGAAAGAAGAGTTTATTACAATTAGGGTTAACAGGAAGAAGCACAAGCTGATAGATTCCAGGACAAATCATATTAAGTACATTTTGATTATTAAGTACATTTTGATCAACAAACAATGTTTTCAAGAATTACTTAATTCCCAGCATTCAAATGATTGAATTTTTTTATAAATCTAGATTTGGAGGTCTTCTTGATAATCTGAAGATCTGGACTACCATCACAACCACCTGTGCTGAGCTGAGTACAGTACCTAATCCCACCACTGCCTTTCAACTCGGTGTGAACTCTTGTGTGAACAGTCCTTAGACTGCCTCCATTCTATGCATTCACCTTCATTATTTCTATTACCTGCCTGGTTCTTACAGATATTTCAGGTTGAAATCTCTGGTTTTCATGATTTCATAATTTAATTACTTGCTAAACTAGGTCCTTCCCCTTCTATTCTGGAGCCTAAGATATTTTGTTATTGTTTTTAAAATTTAAAAATAATGTCTTTCTACTCAATTGAATATTACCTGTTTTTGTGTGTGTGTGTTTGGTTGGTTGGTTGGGTTTGTTTTGTTTGGTACCAGGGATTGAACTCACGACCCCATGCTTGCCAGGCAGGCACTTATGCCACTGAGCTAAACCCCCATCCCTTTTACCTGTTTTTTTTAAATATGTCTTTTGTAAATTCTTATTTCCATATCTTTTTTTTTTTTGTACCAGGGATCAAACTCTCGATCTTGCACTTGTCAGACAGGTCCATATCATTATTTACCTCTTATTAGAAAAAGCAATTTAAATGAAATCTGATAAATAACATCATCCTCAGGCATGAAAATGGCGTATTTCCATGGAGGTAGCCCAAGATCAAGATACATGGCCACTAACTTAATGAAAGTATTTCCTTGTGTATTGATATCTTGTCTTTTATTTACCTAAAAGTGATATACATACTTTAGTTCACATACCTAATTTGTTCTATGATTTTAGAAAAGATGGGTTCCTTAGTGTTTGTGTGGGAAAGATGACCGTAGTCACGTCTGTCATCTGATACAGAGTCTGCAAACAAAACCAAAATTTTGTCAAAGACTTCTGTTTACAAATCAAAGAACCAAGGTGCCACTGTATATATACATGCATGGGTTTCTCCTACATGTAGACATTCTTGGTATTAAATGATGGGGAAATATAAATAAAAATGTTTTGCATTGACATGTAGTTCTTTATTATGTTCACTGTAAGCTTTTGCTAAACATTCAAACATTAGATACAGGGGAAACCAGGATATATGAATATTTCACTACACTTTTTATGGTAATTGGAGACTCAGAAACTTCACAAATCAATCTGCTGAAAGACAGATACATTGTTCAAGTTTTACTTGAGGCAAGTCCCTAAGGCTGAGTTAGGAACAGGGTTTGCATGGAAACGCCAGCGATCTTCAGCCAGTGTTAATGTATTCCACAGCTACATTTAAAAGTGAGGCATTTAATTTGCGCCTATTTATAAGACACAAGTTAGTAACCTCCAACATATGTATATTGGAGATCTATTTAATTTTCATGGAAGGAGAACTACATGGTTGTATGTTGATATAAATACTTAAGTGAACTAATTTTATCAAATGAAACATTTTACAAGTTATGTAACATAAAAATTATCATGGTTATACAAGTTATATGCTACTTTCCCTGAGAAATTATTATGGTCTTTCTTCAAAAACATAACTTTGTCTTTTAAAACAAAAAGTACCAATGAAAGGCTTAGGAAAAAATTAGAGAAATTTACTAATTATTACCTTCTGCCCAGGAATAGGGATAAACATGTAGTGACCCACAGCTCTTCCTCCATCCCGGTCCATCTGTGTTTGATGGCTCAGGCTGTGAGGTGGAATGCACTCAGGCAGCAGAACAAGAAGAATTTATTCATTCTCTGTAGGGAACTGGGTCTGTGACGTAGACTTGAAACCAAACTAGTCAATGGTCTAAGGGCAGTTAATGCTATTTACGGTTAACTTACGGCTGTTTAAACTTACTAAGCAAACATAATTTAAATTCTCCTTTTAAGCTACAGCATCCCAGTTCCCCTATCATCTCTCCCACCATTTTCCAATTATCTTTATTAGTTCTTCATTATCCCTTCAGTTTCAACATAGATCAGAAAAACGTTTCTTTTATATACTGAGTCTAAAAACTTACTGTCTTCAACCACATCAGGGGTTGATCTTTTCTGCAAATCCTAAGTCTATTTAGCTTCCTTTCCATTGGTTAAAATGGTTCACCCACTCTTTTTCATTGACACAGTAAGTGCACCAATGAGTGAATTCACTGTGATATTTCCACACAAGCATCCTCAGGCATTGATAGTGTCCACCCGTCCCTCTTCACCCTCCCATCTCCCCCACCCACACGCCCTGCACCTTTTCCATTTTTCCACTTTCGGGTCCACTTTCTTTGTTTATTTGTTCCACATATGTGCTATTCATCCTTTGATGTACTCTAGTTCAATCCATCTTGCTGGAAATGATAAGATTTCACTCTTCTTTGTTGCCGAATAATATGCCACTGTGTAAATATACCGTATTTCTTGGTTCATTCATCTGTTGGCATCTGGGGACACACAGAAGCAGAGAATACAGATTATCAGAACCCGTTATAGGTTTCTACATAAGCTCTATTCTCCCTTTGCCTCACATCACCATGCTAAGTGACTGTCGTATCATTTCCTTATAGATCATACTGCACAGGGGTTGTTTAAGCATGTTTGCTGACTTCATAGGGGAACTTAGGGAATCTTGTGCCTTAGAGTGGTTCTCAAATTTTAGCGTGCAGAAGAAATCACCTGGAACATTTAAAAAGCAAAATTCTGGGCTCCATTCCCAATTTTTCATTCAGAAAATTGGTCACCGCAAGAAATTTTGTATTTTTAACCTGTTTCTATGTGATGGTGATTCTGCCAACCGTTACAGATTGAAAAGTACTGGCTTAGATGAAAGGGACAGACAGAGTATTACAAAACTGTATGTTACATGGTAGAGAAAGTGACTACTTTTACTATCTTTGGCCTAGTTCTTACGCAAAACATAAAAGGTAGATATGTTTTCGTAATCTGTTTGATTACGAAGACAGTAAGACATAAAATAGATTTCATCGAACTATATAAGAAAATCTATTTATTTAACGATAATGATTGTGCAGACCAGAAGAGGAAGAAAATGACCCAGTCTGAAAAAAAAGGGAAAACTGGAAGGTGTTTCTGGGAGCAGCAGCAAGGGTAGAGTTGCCAGTTGCATAGCCAAAGCAATGCTGTCAAGCAGCTTCAAAAGAGTGAGCCTGAATTTTCCCCTCTCTCAAAAATGGCACAGGGCCAGGGATACAGCTCAGCGGCCCAAGCGCCTGCCTGGCAAGCGCAAAGCCCTGAGTTCAATTCCTGCTACCAAAAAAAAAACAGGGCACAAGTGCTCTGCCTTCTCCCTGATTCTCAATCCTTCAAAAGGAGGAGAGCCCTCAGCTGAAGCTTCTGTGGGGGAAGAAACGAATCATATGCTTCTCTGCTATTTTCCCTAAGTTTAAATATAATTCAGGAAAGGTGATTTCAATGCCCTTCTCTAAGACCAAATGCCATAGCAATATAACTGCACGACAAGAAATGATTCAGTGAGAAGTCGAAAGAACATTTTAAAACTCAACATTAGAGATTAATTTACTGTCATTGAAAGAATGCAAGTGCAATCCAATGAGAATTTAATGTAGACAGCTGCAACAAGGGATCAGTGGAATCAAGCAATCAAAATGCCCATATTTGGACAAGAAGTGTTTCTTCTTTTATTTAGCAAAAAATTTCCAAATTATAGGTAGAGTCCAATGTTTCCCAAACTTAAATTGCTTGTTAATGTTGAAATTAGAGTTGTTTTTCTGTACAATGTACAATTCCCTTAAAGTTGGATATGCCTAGCCCAGTAGCATCAGTGTGTTACCCTTATGAAAGAATAAGGATTTCAGTAAGGGCAGAAGGAAGCGACCCTTTCCTGAATGTCTGCATACTTTCAAAACCGAAAGGTCATTCAGGCTTCTCTGCCTTTTGGCTATTTGGCCTGTCTCTCTATGGTGTGACTTAACTTTTAATTTATATCCTCTTTTTCCTGTAAGCTTGGAACTGGTTTTAAGACTTGATCAGATTTCAGTTAAATATTTTTGACACAAGCCACTCCACACTAGTACTACAATTGAGTGACCACACCAGGAGCCATGCATTTTCACCTTATTTGCCAGTGATCCTAGATTTGATGATTATATTAAGTAATCAGATATCTCCAATGAAAAAGTAAGATTTTTCCCTTTATAATTAATAGGTAATCTCTGGGGTGACACTTGAGCATACTATGTGAATATCCTTCTCTTCAACAACTTCTTACCTAAAGATTTTGATGCCTACTGATTATATTTGCCCGAATCAAATATTTCTTAAAATGTTTCAAATGATGGCTTTTCTAAATGTATTATTTCTTCCATATTGAGGTGATATTCTTTTGTTTAAAAAAATAACTTTTACATATTAACTGGTTTTGATAGTTCTTTCAAAAGATGACATAACAGAGTTAGATCCCTGGCACAAAAAAAAAAATGACATGATAAATAATTTCTTCCCTCTTCCCAGAATAACATATGATGCTATGTCATATCCTCTTCTCTCTCTCTCTCTCTCTCTCTCTCTCTCTCTCTCTCCCTCTCTCTCAGATTTTTAACTAAAAGCGTTTTATGATCATTTAGTAATTCTCTTGAGATGCTTAATTTGTTTCTCAGTTGGGCAGTGAAAACTGCTTGGAGCTGGCTCCTGTGTTTAAGGACTTTTTTGCTTTCTGATACAAGATATTGCAGGTACTGTTTACCTGCCTCAGGCCTGGAATCAGTCATTTCTTTAAAAACCTGGTTCCTTTAGGGGGGAGTTTAATACTCAAGATCTGAGCACTATAGAAGTGTCACTACTTTTAGACATTTTTGGCTAAAAAAGAGGTCTGAGATATATATATATATGTTAATATAAATTTTCCAATTGAAATTTATCATTACATAGATTTTTCCTTTCATTCTTTTATTTCATATTTATGATTCCTTTCCTTGCATCTAAAGTCTTGTCTTCTAAAACAGTTATTTTTTCTGAAAAGTATGAAATTGTGGTTTAAAAATTCTAATATCAATATGACTACTAACACTAAAAACCACCAAGAGATGTTTAAGATCTTTGTAGTTCTTTTAGTTCTTAGATTTCATCTTACTATGGGTGCACAGAGAATTACAATTAAAATTCAGTGAAAATAAACAATTTTTCTCTGTGTGATTATGTTTACAATTTGACAGACAGGTTTAGTTGTTTCAGTTTTTGACCTTAGAGTTTTTTTTTTAATTAATCTTGTGTTGTTTAATATGCAAAATACTTTCTTTTTTCAATTGAAAACCCAATGGTTTTTTCTTCTTTTAAGTTTTTCCAATGTCTATCCGTATATGCTCACAGTGAATAATGATTGCCTTCACCATGGGGAGTCGGTGCATGTACACAACACATCCTTCTTCTTACTTTCCCCTTCCCCTCCTCTCCCTCACCCCTCCCTCCATCCCTTTCTATTTGCAAAAGATCTTGCTCCCTGTTTCCTATTATCTGTCTTTTATTTTGCTGTTTGATATGTGAAATATTTTCTTGGCTCAAAATCAAAACTATATAAAAAGGTACCCCTGAATTTCTAAGCCTCAGATCACTCCAGCAAGTGCTAGAGACAGGTCACCTGCTCCCATCCTCCACAGCTTCCCTGTTACAGCCTGGCTCTCAGTCTGTTGCTTATCCTTGCTGCCTTACGCTTGGCCTGGCCCTCTCTTTCTATTGTCTGTGTGGTCTGACAGACATTTCAGGTTACCATTCCTGACTTGGCTCAGCTACAAAATGGAGGTAACAGCTGTATTCACTTAAAGGATTGTTGTGAGAAATAATTTAATTCCTACAGAGGATTCAGAAACAGGGCCTCCACAAATGCTATCGTCACAGGGATCAGGTTGCAGAGCATTTTGAAACCCTGGAATTCATCACGTAGGGTCCTTAGACTATGACAATAGCATAAATGTGACTCTGGAGTTAGAACTCGGTGTCAAGCTTAATATTGTGTAAATAAATACCTAAGAAAGCCTTTTCCAGATGTGGGCCTGAAAACCATGGATAAAACAACCTAGAGTCCTCAAGGAGGACATTATTGTCTCTCTCATGTATTAATAGGATGTAAATGTGATCATCATAAGTTACATCATTTTATCTACCCACTTCTTCCCTCACAGTCATGTTTGCTCAAATCTTCATTGGCTCATTGATCACCTCCCTGCTTCTGTCCTCGTCACACACAGTTTCTGAACCATCTCTCCCTTAGGCTCGAAACCATTTTCACTTGAACTCTGAGAATCTCAAGGAAAATTCACTTTTGTGTATCCAGCACTGGTTCTCCATCTAGGAGTAGGAAACGCTCTATTCATATTGTTCAAATTGAACTGAATTCCTTGAAAGGAAATATAGCCTAACCAATCGTAAATTTGCTGGCAGACTCAGCTTCCACAAACATAGAGCTTCTGATAATCCTTATTGTGCACCTGTGGAAAATTAATTCACTATGCTAGGATAGCTCAGTTGCCAGATATAGCAAATAACAATACAGGAAACTCAGTTAAATTAGAATTTCGAATAGACAACAAATATTTGTGTATGCCCAACAAATTATTTGGGAAATATTACACTACAACTTTTATTTTTTTATTTGTTTTTATATGAAAGTTTAATGGAGTTTTCTGTATCGTATCTGGCAACCCTACTCAAAAGCACTTTTTCTTTGCTTACACTTAATACTTACTAACTTATGTCATTTATGCATACTCATTTTTGTTTTGTCTATCTGCAGGAATTTGCAACAAATGCTTTTAATAATGATAATAACTTTCCTATTATTCCTACTATTTCCTACTATTTAAGCAAAACTAAATGCTCCTATAAAATGGATATAGTAAATCTTTAAAATGTATAGTTTGGGGCATTAATGAAAAATTGGTACACAAATTTATTTATTATTTTTACCTCAGACTTTTTAATAAAGATTGTTGACTGATTGCGAATGTGTCCCATGTCCTTTTTTGTTTGTTTTGTTTTTGGTATCAGGAATTGAATTCAGGACCTTGCACTTGCCAGGCAGGCACCTGTGCCATTGAGGTATATCCCCAGCTGCCCCATGTCTTTTTAATATGAGTTTTTATTCGCTATTAATACAAGTAATTCCCCTTCGTGATACATTGGGAGATTCAATCAGATCCCAGGTCCCAAACTCTCAGGTACACCAGGTCTTGCTAGGGCTGTGTGTGACAAGAGACAATAACAAACATGATTTGGGCCTAACCTGGGAATGTGGTCCCTTTTGTTTCAAACAAATAATTTGACTCCTTACTACTTCATAAACTTCTACCAAGTAAATGCACATTTATTTTCAGGCTTTTGGGAAAGATATGCTTACATTTCTTGGCATTTTCAGGATCCACTGAGGTAGACATTTTCTCATATTTTTAAAAAAGAATAAAATTAAGCATATTCTATATAAAATACAAGATCCTCTTTATCTTCAAGAGCATTCTTGGGATGGTAAATGTAAATCATTATATGTCATTCAGATCATTTGTACAACAATTTCAGTCATTCCAAACTCAGCATTTACAAGTCAGGCTTCTATCAAGCTACATATGTAATGCAGAATTTACATACATTATGTAGTGCACATCTCTGAGCTTTATTTGTCAACTCTTTTGTGGATTTTTTGGTAGCAGCACCATGACCTTCTTTGGAGAGCCAACATTCCCACATCATCAATCCATATACTTCCATGAAGCTATCACTGGATACAAATCATCCAGACCTGGCCCATGAGAACCCAGAATCCTTCTGTTCAGAGATGAACACATGACCCAAGTCAGACCAATGAGGTTTAAAATAGCTGCAAACTACTGGATGAAAATAGGTGCCACCCACAAGGCCAAATGTCATCAAACTTCAGAATAGTAGGGAGAAGAAAAGATTATAAGGGTGAAAGGAAAATCTGATCAGAAACAAAGAATTAAAAACAGAACAAATTTGGACTTCTCCACAGCAAACAAAAGATAGAAGATATTGCAGCAATGCCTTCAACATTCTAAAGAAAATGATTTTCAACCTAGAATGATGTATATACCACATGAAACTAATTAATTGTGAGGACAGACTAAAAGTATATTAAAGGCACAAGACTTTACCTTTGTGCACCCCTTCTTAGAAGCCATCAGCAGATGTTATCCATCAAAATGAGGGAATCAGCAAAGAAACTGAAAGCCAAATGACATCAGAAATAGATCTCTAGTGAAGAAAATCTCTGCAATGATATCTGTGTTCCGGGTTAGTTGGCAGCCAGTCCAGATTGGAGCAAGTCAGAAAGCTCAACAATAGGCTTCTTGAAGATGGTTAAAAACAAAAAGAATACTTGTTTTATTAGAAGGCTTCAAGAAGTAGAAAATGATAGAATGTTCACCTGGAGTTCTTGAGATACATAAGTAGCTGGAAGAGAACTAGGTTTTAATTAATATAAAGAACATGTTTGCTTTAACAATGAGATGCCAGTCTGCAATAATATTGTCCTATGTAAGTGCCAATTTCATGTGGTTCAATTTAGTAGACAACTAAGGAATGAAGGAAAAAGTTCTGCAGAAAATGAATGTAACAATAGATACCACACATATCTCATTTTTGATTAGCATTTTCAGTGTCATAAAAACGTGAATCCTTAATGTTGATCTCATCAAAATAAAAAGATGGTATTGTTAGACTGTTGAGAAGGAACTCTTGTGTTTGATAGATGTGGGGAAGATGACTTTTAAAAAGAATTCAATTTTCATCTTTGAAAGTCACAAATAATAATCTGAAAAATTAGGAAGCAGTAATATGTTTGTTAGTGAGCTATAAAGTCTGACACCCAAGAAATTAACTGAAAGGATTTAAAATAGTTGCCTCCAGGCTGGCAATTGTTATAATTCAAGAAAATTATAATGAATAAAGGGGCTAATCCACTAGTAAAGGGGGTAGAGAAAGAGGAATGAGCTATACTAAGAGAATTGCACAGATGGTTTTGGTGATGAATAAAAATTCCAGATTTCTGGCTTGAGTTACTAGAAAGACGATGCTGTTATTCACCATGCCAGGTAAAATAAGAGAAATAACAAGTGTGAGAGTAAAGGAATATGGTATTAGACATGTTACACTTAAAGTGCATGCAGAACAGACATATGAAAAAAATAATGAGATGAAATCTGTGAGTCTGGAGCTTAGTAGTAAACCATACCTTGGGGTAACAAATGTGGCTCTGCTACACTGTGACTGGCAGAAACCTAGCCACAGTGGTAGAAAGGTAGGAAGAAACCCATCTTATTGACATATGGATCCCTAGGCTCTACCATGGATAGTACCCCATGCATTCATTCATTCATGGGTGCATTATTCAGAAAAAACATGTATCCAGCACCAATATGGGCCAATAACAGGTCTAGGCACTGACATTTGGTACAAGCTTAATGAATGTTTGCTAAATGAATTACAGCAGTCACAGGACAGATGAAATTGTCTATTGAGGGATTGTGCAATAAGAATAGCACTGAAATTAGAATTCTGGGGCAAATCAATATGAAGGTGCCACCCACACAAAGAAAACGAACAAAGGAAACAAGAAAGTAATATCATAAAAGTAGCAAGAAAACCAGAAATAAACTACAAGAAAGATCAGGAAGAAAAGAGCTTCAAGAAGGCAAGACTTTCTCCTTACAGTGACATCTGGCAGTGCTACATACGCTTTCCCTCAACTGCACACAGCAATTTACTAAGTTTTAATAGAAGACCAGTGTCCATTCTGAGACCAGTTCTATAGCTATGAAGGAGAAAAGTCCAACTGGACAGGCTAAGATTATCTTCCTAACTTTGAGGCTATGGAGTGAGCTTAATATACCAACCCATGTTGCTAGTCATCAAAAGAAAAATTAGATAGGAATGTGATAGATAAGTAGATAGATAGATAGATAGATAGATAGATAAATAGGCAGACAGATAACATTTGCTTTTTTTTGTGGATTTGGTTTGGTTTTTTTATTTTAAAGAGGATAAAAACAAGCAAAATAAAACAGAATAAAATCAATTAAAACAAACCAGTGTAAGTGACACAGCACTTCAAAACAATATGAAATCAACAATATTTACCGTAATGCCTCTTGTTGTCTTCAAAATAGCTGCAGATACATTCAGACATAGTAAAAATCAAACAAAACAGAACAAAATAGAACCAATAAAAACAAAACAATGAATGCAATAAAGGACTTCAAAACAAGACAACTGTAAATCCAAAATGGCTACCATAATAAATCTTGCTATCTTTGAAATAGCTGCCCTTGCCATCAGTTATAATAAAATCAAACAAAACAAAATAAAATAAAATCCAACCCAACAAAACAATGAAAATGATACAGGACTTTGAAACAAGATAATTGGGAATAACAATGGCTACCACCTTCAGAAGGAGATCCCCAGAGATGCCATACTGTGTATCATTACCCTCTGAATAGATTATCAGACCACCAGCCTTGACCTGCAAGGTCAGTGAAACACCAAACCACCACAAGCATCAAATTACATTTCACCTCAATAGCTATCATCTCAGCCTGTGTTTCTCCTGATCAGCTAGTTGCTTATGGGGGGGGGGTTGACTCTTCTTGTTTCCCAGTCCACACGCCAGAAGGGGTGGGGGTCTGGCTGCACCCCACCCCTGCCACCGGCAGCCTACTTATGGTGCAGGTTCACAGGGAGGGCTTGCTTCTTGGTCAGGCCTGGGCATTATTTCCAGTTAGCTAGGAGATGCTTCCTCAGCTTCTCGCTGGCAGCCTTTACTTCTCCTGGTCTTGGTTTTTTGGTTTTTGAGACAGGGTCTCGCTATGTAGTTCAGGCTGAATTTGAATTCACTATGTAACCTAGACTAGCCTCAAACTCAAACTCACAGAAATCCTCCTGCCTCAGCCTCCCAAGTGCTGGGATAACAGACATATGCCACCACATCTGGATTACTTTTCCTCTCTTTTTGGTAACACTGCTCCCATGAGTAAGCCATGTGACTTGAATGGTATTAAAAGACAGTGTATTTCATACATATCTATATCTATATCTATATCTATATCTATATCTGTATCTATCTTCACTACTGAGTCAGTGATTATCCCTTGAGATGTATAGAGAAATCAAAGTAAAACAAAAAAAAAAAGAAAGAAAGAAAGAAAAATTAAAGGAAACCCCAAAGACAGCAAAGTCTTAGAAGATGAAGAAAAAGATAATTTGAAGAAGTAGTTTTCAGATAATAGTTATCTCAGAAATAGTGGCAATATAGATTCTCCTGTCAAGGACTTGTTAGAGGAGAAAACAGGGCTCATTGGAACAAGAGACTTTTGTTTGTTTGCTTGTTTTTATTTTATTTTTAAGCTGACAGATATTTGAGTGTAAAGAAAAAGACTTCCAACAGAAAGGATGGAAATACAGCGTGAGTAAAGAAAAACTTCACCAATGCAGTTAGGAAGAGGTGTCACGCAGCTCAGAGCATAGGTAGATGTGTCTAAGCTTTGAACCAGTGGCAGGGATCTCTTCATAAGAAATACTAGGGGTGGAGAGAATGGAAAAGGAGAGCAGGACGCTAAGGTAGCTTCTATGAACAAGAAAGGAATGTGGTGCACTGGAGGGGAAAATGACAAGGAACACAGGAAGCAAAGACAGAGGGGATGAGCTTCAAGCAGCAGATGGTGCTTCAAGATGAGGGTGTTTCAAGAAGCACCATGAGTATAGCTAAAATCAGTTACCATAATGTAGAGGCAACAATTCTAGTAGTTGCTTTTCTCCAGCCCTGCTGCTTTACCCAGAAAAATATTATGCCTCTATTCTCTGTCTTCTTTCAGCCCTGTACTCCTAATAGTCCTATAGCATTTGTCAATATTTTTAAAGCTATCTAGTTTATCTTCTTTTACACAACATGAATTACTAAGGAGCAGAAACTGTCTTTTCCACATCTTTATATTCCCAGCCCTTGGCAGAGGGTCTGACACATGGTAAGTTCAAATCAATTTGGGTGGCTGGGGATCTAGCTCAGTGGTGTAAGCACCTGCCTGGCAAGTGCAAGGTCATGAGTTCAATCCTCGATGTCACCAAAAAAAAAAAAAAAAAAACCAATTTGGATGGAATTGAATTGAGTGCCTAAATCAAAAGATTAACTTTTCTGCCAATTGTAATCTGAGGGGAGAAAGCTAATTAAGTACATGTGATTAATTGAGAGAATAAACATCCGGCATTTTGGGGGAATCACCATTGAGGTATCACATGCAAAAATTTATGAGCTTAATGCTATTAAAAGTGATAAGTTTTAAAAAAGCAAACACCTTGTGTTATGGACTGTTTAGACCATATTTATGAAAAGATAAGATTAAAAGCAAAGCTTTTAAGACCAAACCTGCCATGCTACTGTTTTTTAGCTATATGTAGCTGTACTTCCTCATGAGATAATCATCAGATTCCATCAGACTACTCATTTCTTGTGTAACACCAAGGCTAACTGTTCAAAAGAGTTTAAAAAATAAAATGGGGTTCACAGCAGAATTGAAGCATCATAATCATTCAAAATTTTTCACTTCTCATGACCTGGCTAAAAATACTTAAATACTTTGTGTACCCTATATAGATTGTCAATTTCTCTGTTGAGTCTCAATAGCAAATTAAGAATAAAGTCAGTTTCAACTGCTCCTTGCAGATTGGCCACTAACCCTTCCACTGGTTATAACAGGTACTAGGATTTATATTTAAAATAATGATTCACATCATTATGGAGAAGAATTAATCCAAATCTGCTAACATTAAAAATGATTTCATAAATGAAATTAAAGTGGACTTTTCCAGGCTATTACCTGGTGTAAGAAGGAGAAAGAGCACTGTAGGAAGGAAATACTGTCTATTGAAAGAGCATGGAATTGTCAGAGAAGACAGAGAGTGTTACACAGTTTTAAAATCAGTGATTAGGCTTGCTCCAGTGGACAGAATTTCCAAAAGAATTAAAATATTACAGGTAGGGAATCTCTCTCTGCTGTCTCTCTCACTCCCTAAACATGGGTGCGCACACACACACACACACACAATTTTTCTTCCAGTTATAAAGATCTATATTACAAACTTGGTTGGTAGATGGGGCTTTGACCTAAGGCATGTAAACCCAACAAGAAACAGAAGTGGCTGCTTCCCTGAAACTGTATTTCAGTCTATGGTAGCCCTCTATGACCAGGGTTGGAGTTACAATGCTAATGTTGCTATCATTTGCCGTTGTCTCTTTTGCATATTTTTGCTACAGAGACTTCTTGGAAAAGTGCTGAAGTAGATTTGGGTATTTGTGCCCTAGCCAAAACATTCCCAATCTAATAAAATTTTAACAAATAAAGATTTTTATTAAATGAAAAGAGAATTGAAAACATTTTCCTAAACATTGGTTTGGGCTATCTAATGTTACTGAAATGATCTCTTCAGAAGTTTATTTCCTTCATCAGATTATTATTTTCTTAATGATATAGACTGCTCCAGGTCTATTTTATATTCCTAGGGTATAACACACAGTCAGGCACATAGTAAGCACTCGAATGTTTGTTGAGAGGGACTATTTGTCCAGTGCCAGTTGTATAATTAGAATTTCTTTCATTCTTCCCGAGTTAAGAACAAAGCTGAAGTGACTGGCTGCTATTTTCAGATGCTGACTATCATGGAAATTTTCCCAACCTGCTTTGTTGGGATAGCCCAGGCCAAAGAGCTCCAGTCCATGTGAAAACTGTATCTTTTGTAAAACCTTGGAGCACTGAGCATAAGGCTATGAGAAGAATACCAAATTGCAAATCGTCTAGTCTTGGCTCTACCACTTATCTACTAACTGTGGGAAAGCCTCTTCATCTTAGTTTCCTTCTCTGTCCAAACAGGGGCTTGTATTAAATTATCCAAACCACCCCCTAGCATTCACATCCATGTTAAATTCATCTTTGAATTCTCAGCACTATTTGAACTCGTAATATGTGCTTAATATTTATCAGATGAAATAAATTGAAGTTGCCCCAAGGTCTCTAAAACATTGTTTTACAATGGAATAATAAGTAATAACTTCTCTGAAATAATAAGTAATAACTATAACATTGTAAAACAATGTTTTAGTTCAAACCTAGCATTGCTTTCAATG
>RJWT010023633.1:0-16745 GCA_004365215.1 Cuniculus paca | reverse complement strand
TTATAGCCTAAAACTGTACATGTTTTCCTAAGAATTTTTTGGCTTCCACATATTTTGATTTTATTTGTCACTAATAGATCTGTGTTTATTTCTAAGAGGCTCATTTCTTCCATAATCATCCTGTTAACTTTACTAGCTCTCATCTCAGGTTGTTTCTTCAGCCCATGACGTGTGCTAATATCTAAGAATCTCGCTAATAAATGCTGCTGTAAAATTAATTACCTTCCCTTCTTACTGTTTCAATTTTATGTATGTTTGTGTGATTCGATGATTAATATAGACCCCTATCATACTGTAATATCCAAGTGACAGTACAGTACCTGCTTTTCTTCATCGTTTGATTCCCCAGCCATGAATAGAGGCCCTGGACAGGAATGGGACAATAAATGGTGGATTTACTACCCTACTATACCACATTCCTATTACTATAAACAGCAGGTTCCTGCCACAGGATGAATTGAATCTAAATGGGAGATTTTGCATAATCTGTTTGACAACAAATGTAGGGATAAATTATAATAAGACAGATTTTAGGCCAATGTAGAAAGAAGGTTTTAATGTGCTCTTATTTATAAATGAAATATAGACCCTTTACAGATGAAATGCTTGCCAGAATACTGAGTAATTTCATTACTTATGATGTGACAAGTGATATTAAACATTATCTTTTTTATATTCACAACGCTTTGCATGGAAGACATAATTAATCTCAACTTCTGCAGATAAAACATAGGCTTCTGTGATAAACAAAATTCCAAGAATGATTTCCCAAAAACAACATCTTAGTATAGTCTCCTCTTGTTTGTGATTGAAAAGTATTATAACTTCACTTCCATGATGATGTTGAATTATGTGGAAAAAGAGAATTGTGTGGAAGGCTCTAATTTAATCACATAGTCCTTTTTCACTTATTGTTTTGTCCTGGGCACAAAACCCAGGATGCTTATTGAACAGCATTCCCAGTCCCGCTTTTATTTTTTTATTTTGAGACAAGGCCTCACTAAATCCCCAAGTTGCTGGGCTAGAACAGGCGAACTTACTGCCCCACCTCCCAGAATACTGGAAATTCAGATGTGCACCAGCTTCCCCATACGTATTGGTCTTTTTTAAGGGGGAAAATTGTATCTGGCTGAGGAGCAGAAGGGCAGTCTTCCTTTGATGGCTATGAAGATGGAGAGAATTGCTTTAGAAGGCGTGCAGGGGAAGGGCATCAAGGAAACCAGAGTTCCAAGGAGTTGTGTGAGGCACTAAATTCTACTCACACTCCAATGATGCTGGACACAAATTCTCCCCAACAACTTTCGGTGAGAACCAGTCTGGCCAACACCAACACCTGATTTCAGTGTTGTGAGACCCTAAAATGAAAACGAGGAAGTCACACCCATTTATATACTTCTGTGGTGAGGAACTGGGAACCAAGAAATGGGTGTTGCTTCTGCTGCTAAATCTGTGGCGATTTGTTGAGCAAAAAAGTAAACTAATAGCCGGGCGTGGTGGCTCACGCCTGTAATCCCAGCACTCGGGAGGCTGAGACAGGCGGATCGTTGTGAGTTCAAGCCCAGCCTGGGCTACAAAGTGAGCTCAAGGCCAGCCTGAATGGCATAGTGAGACCCTGTCTCAAAAAGACAAGGGCCAGGGATCTAGCTCAGTGGCCTAAGTGCCTGCCTGGCAAGTGCAAGGTCGTGAGTTCAATACCCAGTGCCGCAAAAAAAAAAAAAAAAAAAAAGAAAAAAGTAAACTAATACATCTGCTGAATGAGAATATCACAAAGGAGGTATTAAAGCTAAAGACATTTCTGGCTTCATGATATCTACCCACTTTGTAATCAGGAGCAAGAAAGAGGCAATAAAATTAATAAAAGTGTTTCAGAAATTCAATGATTTTTTTCTTGATATAGACGAAGAGAGCTTTCAACAGTCATTCAGCTGGCACTAGGCACAGAGAAATCCAACTGCTTTGGGACCCCGAGGCAAGAGGATTGGAATTCCACACCCAGCATGGGCAACTTAGTGACTAAGTAAAACCTTGAGTCAAAAGAAAAGAGGGAGATGTAGGAGATGTAACTCTGTGCAAATGTCCTAGGTTCATTCCTCAGTACTGAAGAAAAAGGTGTTATTCAATGTGCAATCAAGACACACAAATTCTAGTACGAATACAGTCATTAGCCTTCCTGTTGTTTCAATGCCCAGTTTATTCTCTTAATTAAAAGGAGATTCTTTCCAGCTCTGATTTCTATTAAATTTCTTGCTTTTATAAATCTTTGAACAAGCCTGCTTTGAGATGTAGAAATTATATTCAAATCTTTCCTGTTTTCCCAAAATTGTCCAGCACACAGGAAACTAGCAATTCTTACACATTTTATCACTATAGGTCTAGAATAATTCCTGTAGCTACCCTACCACTTTTCCTCTTAGGAGTTCTGATTCAGTGAGTCATATTCTGAGTGCTTAATGTTATCTACTTGTAAACATACCAGTGTCAACAGTGAAGCTGATGCCCTTTCAGAAACCTCATGGGGAAACACAGGTTCTTTCAAATAAATTTAATTTTATCATTGATAAACTTCACTGTTCATTCCTGAAGTTAGCTATTGTGTGAATTCATTGGACCCAATTCTTAGGATACAAGTAAATATGTGATAATGGTACTTGAAAACACACCCTAAACCTGTTAGCAGTTCACTGCCACACCTGCATAATAGAGAAGATGAGAGTAGAAAACAGACTTTACATGAAAGCACGGGTCTTTCACCGCTTCAGGTTTCTACCTTGACTCCTTCTCACGGTTTGTCCTTTCACTCTCACTTCATTAGGTCCACCCAACATTATCAAGAACAACAGGATAGTCAAAATATGTACTATTTTGTTCTTTGTGTCCAATCACAAGATAAACAAAATCTACTTTCATCTATTCTAACGGGAAAGCCTAATATAACAAATCAGTTTTTTAAAAGAATGTTCAAGACTTAAAAAATTCTAATAATTTTAAAAGCTTTAAACACAGAAGCACAAAGAGTGGGTTTGAACACCCTGAAGACCATATGGTTGTGTAAATATGAATACATTTCCTTTTTTAAAGTGTTTGAAAATGTTTGTGATCCACACTTCTTGTCAAAATGACATTCAAGTTCTACATGTATTCTGTATAATTTGAATAACCAGTGCATTTTAATGTTAAGTCAAAATCATTAAAGCAGTCATTGTGGAGGAATGATTGGAAAAGATTCACTGCCTTTCTATATATCAATACAATTTTCAGTTTGGCCACCAAAAGAAAGATAGTATAACGGCATTTATGTGTATGATTCAAAGTATTCAGTGATTACATATAGGACTGATATAGAAATTCCTCATCTGATAAATAGCCCTCCTAAATCACGTAGGTACAGTCTGTGAGCTTTCATCTGCTTTTGGAACATTAAGTATTGGTTATAGCCATAGGAAGACTTTTACGCTAGATGGACTCACATTTTGATTCATGGTGGCAACCTCTAGATTTATCATTCTCTCCCTCTCTTGATCTGTGTTGTTAACCCAGGTCATGCTATGTGCATCAGTTATATTCTCTTGTTCAGTTCAATCCAGACATTCATCCTCCAGCTCCTATACCTGCCTTCCTATACTTTTCTTCCTGTTCCCATTAGAAACAAACAAATTATGATGCTGTCGTTTGTGTATGTTCATTGTTAGAAACATCAACCCATCATTATGAATCTCACTCTCCAATCCCTTAGCGATGCGGTTAAAGGAAAAGATCTCACAGCAGTGTCTTTCACTTTCACAAACTTTACTATAAAAACACTTTACTGTATTTTTCAGACTTCTATGACACCATTGTTTACCTATTTTGCAATTAAAAGCAAGTACTGAAATGCACATAAACACTTGATTTTTCAATGAATGAAGCATAATTTTAGTCACTAAAATTATTTAAGCATGATTTGTTTAACTCATGATTTGTTTTTTAAACACTGAAGAAATAGCACACACTTTTGGGGGAACATTGTCTGAGACAAGCACTGAATTAGCTAGCAAAAATTATCAAAATCAAAATGATTTTCATGAAATATGTTAAAGAGAGACATAGAATTGGCTTGGATGCTAGGGCTACTGACATTCAGTTTGAGCCTCAATGAGATAATTATACCAATATTAGAAAAAGTAAAATATTTGTCCTAATATACCTAACAATTACCTAGAGATAGCACAGCATATGAACTCAGATTCAAACAAAAATGCATTTTGACAGAGGAATAAAAACACCCAAATATTTCAGATAAGGCATTTCAATATGTGTTGAGGAATTTGTTAGATTTCTTTTCTACAACTGGATCATGATGAAATTGAGGAAGTAGATACAATTAAAAGGTATTTCTTATAGAAAAATACTTCCACCAAAAGGAGAAATTCTGAAAATTATTAGATGGAAAATTTATATGATATTGTTGATTTTAGAAAATGAACAAATGCAGGAAAGTTTAGTGTAAGCCCCAAGAGCACTGCTGAAAATGATGAATCTTTAAAAACACTCGAGATGCAGTGAAACTCTGAGTTGAAATAGTTGTCAGGAAAGTGGGAAAGACTGTTTTATTTTATAAAAGTTGGATATGAAATGAAAAGGTTCATGAATGACTCAAGTTTTTTGAATTTGTACAATAACAAGAAAATCAAATATGAGGATATGACTAGTGAGACAATCAGTATCACCTATTTGAGAGATACGTTAAATTACCATTATAGTCATTTAAGTATAATCATCACATTCATTGTACTTATGATTGCCCTTAATATATGAATTATATTAGTCAGAATTCCTCAGAGAAACAGAAAACATAGAATGCGCATATATATATATATATATTTACATGTTTGCAAATACAGAGACACCTTTAATCTTTACTGTAAAGAATCACCATCTACAATAATGGAAGATGAAACATGTAGAGCTAGGAAAGCTAATAGTGTTCGTTACAAGTTGAGTCTAAGTCTGAGGACAGAAAACCAACATTGCAGCTGAAAAACACGAGGCTGGAAAGGAATTCATTCTTTCTCTGCCTTTTTGTCCAAGTTGAACCTTTGATGGAGTGGATGATACTTACTCATCTTGGGGAGAACAATCTGCTTACTCAACTATAAACTCAAATGTTAGTCTTGTACAGAAATAACTTCAGAGACACATCTAGAAATTATATTTTACTATCTGGGTGCTCAAAAGTCCAATAGAATGGATACATACAGTTAATCATTGCAAGGTCTTATTTCACTTAGTAAGTAAAAATAACAGAAAATATAATCTGTTTCACGAAGTTTTATGTGGAAAACAAAATTCTTTCCTAAAATTTGCTATACTACCACATTAAGTAGTCCTTAAATTAACGCAATTGCATTAATATTAAAGAAACACTTCAGTTTAGATCTAGAAAGCTCTTCTTACTGAAAAATGAGTTAACAATTACTTTGAGAAGATAAAACAGCTAGCTGGCCACAAAGCTCAGAAGATGTCCTTGCATTTCTTTTGAGGGTAATATAGTACTATAATTGTCTTTTTTACATTAACTGTGATTTTGCACAGCGAAATCTCCTCTAAGACTCCAATTTCTCCTCTTACTCTTCCAAGGACATAGCCCAAAGTATGCAACAAACAACTATTAAACTACAGCCTCAGCCTAGCTCTATCTCAGTCATACTCCGTATACCTTCCGAGAATATGAGCAGCAATCAATTCTAAAGCCAACCTGAACTCTTAATCACATTCACCGATCTTTCATCCCCTGATTTAACACATCTTGGAGCTGTTCTTTCACAGGGCAGTGTCTTAACAAAAGACTTGAGATAGCATTTTTTGCTTTTTGGTATTTTTCCTTCCACAGAATCTATTACTGGTTGGACAAGTTTTGGTATATTCATTCAATATTACTCATAAATAAGAAATGGAGATTTTGCTTTACTCTGGTAACAGAGGTGTATTGAAAGTATTTGCAGAGAACGAATGCACAAAAACCACCTCTAGAAAAGGACTGATGTAAAAATTCTGTGAAGCTCTTCTAGCTTAAATTGAAGAGAAACAGACGAAAAGCATCTCAGACAGTTTTCGTGGAAGTGAGAGCCTGATGTGGACTGTGGCAGTGGGAATAACTCAGAAGGCGCAGTGAACCTGATGCCTTATGTTTATAAGAGGATCAGAAACTGAATTTATCTCTATAGTTTTGAGCCTGGGCAATTTTCATAGAGACAAAAATTTAGAAAATGAAGACAGAGCTTTACTTTTGGGGTAGCTAAGATGTGATGTTGATAAGGGAAAAATGATAGAAGCTTCATTTCAAACCTGGAAGCAAGAAAATCATGGAAATACCAGGTAAGATATTTTAAAAAAATGAATATCTGAGACTCACAAAAAGGAATGACTATGGATTTATATTTTCAAGTTGTCTGTACAGAAAAAAAAGCATGTGGAATAGACATATTCCTACAGAGATTGAAAAGGAGGAAGGAAAGGCCCAGGAGTGAACAGACATAAAAGAGAAGGGAGAAAAATTGATGTGTTTAAAGAAACTTGAATAGAATATACTGTGCTTCAGCAAATCTAACGTGCCATCAATTGTGTGACACAATTATTTTATGTGCCATGGAGGAAGAATAAATATTCTAAAATCAATATGAGCATCTTAGAATCCAGGACATACATTTTCTTTAAGACAGGAGAAGAAGAACCAAGAGCCAAGAATAGATTGTAATGATAAAGAAATAATGAGGGATTTTACAGAGAACTGTTTACAATGCTGACTCACACGAGTTGTGTGTAATAGCTGGCAAGTAAATGGTTATAATTAGTGACCATCTAAAAGGTATTTGAAGTGGAAAAGCCTGAAACTTTGAGTAACAGTTGCTCTAAATAATGGTTTAGCAGAAGACAGAAAATATCAGGCCAGATCAATCTCTCATATCTGTTTTCTCAGTCAATCTGTTGTCCCAGACCAGAAAATTTGTCCCAGTGTTTAGATAATGTGTTATCTACAGATTGGTTTATCTTCATAAAGGTTAGCTCAGTGTTAATTGTAAAACAAACACTATTAGCCTTAGTGCATTGTGTGTTAGTTATAATGATAGACAGTGACAGACGCAGGTGCTATGTTGGTTGATGATGAACCTTGTTATATACTGACTTACTGAAAGCTGCCTCACCAATTCCTGGGATTTAGAATGAAGTTGAGTGTATTGTCTGTTCAGTTAGTTGCTTCATTTTTAGAAGTTTAATACAGGGTTCTGGAATTAAGACTGTTGCATCAGAGAAGTTAATTATGTTCTTTTAAAAATGTGTTTGGCAAAAAAATGTTTTTGACAGTGACGATGACGTATTCAAAAAACAGAATCTCTGATTCACAGATTTTTTTCAAAATTCATGCTACCAGTGTGATATCAATAGTCTCTGAAAGCTGAAATTTCTCAAGTGACTCTTGTAAATGGGTGTTAGCTAGTCCTAGCGTATCACTTGCTTCTGATGCACCAAATAGTATAAATTAGTAGAAAGAGTCTTGGAGTTGGGACATCAAGATAGTGACCCGGAATATTGTCATTCCATACTAGTACATGGAATAGAAACTATCTGGTTCCCTCTGGTCTGTATCTCACCAGCTCCTTCTCACTTCCTGTTCCTGCTGAGGCATTCACAAAAAGCTGATAGGAAGACAGATACCATGGTAGTCACTGCTATTATTTTGCATTTGGCGAACACATTTGCAGGTCAATAGTTTCTAATAAAATGTTGGGGACCACAAATTCACAGTGGCTGGTTTTGCATATTTCCCTGTGGGATGAAAAGAAGGATTGGGATTGTTGGTGCCACCCATCTGGGATTTCCCACTGACTCTTCGAAACATGAGATCTTCTGCACCTTCTTGAGTCATCACAGGATTATACTCTGGGTCACGATACTTCTAAACGTATGATTATCTATGCCCTCTTGAGTCCGAGTCGTCTATGAATTGTAATCCTTTGCTAGCCCACCTATCACTGTATACAGCTGATAAATAGTGGCTGCTTTGGGAGTGGAGAGATCCGATCCAGAGATATTGACTTCCCAGCCATTGAAGGAATGCTTGTCTCTGTTTTTTATTTTTCTTACGGCATTCTAGAGACAATTGGGACTCTTGGCCAGGTTCTCTATAATAGAGCAATACTGCAGAAGATGCCAATGTTCTCTGAAATTTACTCCAAAATTTTCATGTTAGTTATAATTATTTGCAAGCTTAGAAAGATGAAACTGAGTAAGGCAAATGTAAGTACAAGGAAAAATGTATTTCTTTCTCTTGTTTCTCTTTCATTAAGACTGTGCCGTACATTCCCAAGGGAAGTAGAGAGACATTAGTGCTTTTATGTATAAAGCACGGGAACATAGAGGTGTCATTGTCTTTAAAATTTTCTGGTTAACTGTAAGTAGACAGCACAATCCCCAAAGATTCTTTAAAAGGACAATAAGATAAGAAGGTTGAAAAACAGTGATTTGGAAAACGCCGTGCCTGAAAGAAATTTCTGGAATATGTTTATTCGATTGTGTTCTTTGCATGTCAGTAATTACTCACCAGACGTGATTAGAGAACGGTGGAAATGGGCTAATGTGACTTACCATCTGGATCTTATTTTCAATTTTTAACACTTTAAAAGTGCATTGTAAAAACAAAACAAAACAGTCTTTGAAAACCAAATGTGGTGTGGACCTACATTGTACATAGGGTTGAACTATCAAGAGGAAACCAGCATTTGTAACACCAGAAAAGAGCCAGCAAATAACTTATGACATACTGTAAGTGCTCAATAAAAGCATCTTCCTTCCTAAAAAGATTCCAGTGTCCATTTAGCTACTCCCAGTATGCCACATTGCGTGGCAGTTTCTGCTGACATCCTCCAATCTAGAAGTGACTGCATTTTAGAGGTAAACAGTTTTATAAACTTGATCTATTTTGTACTATTACTGTGCTAGAATTGTACCTTTAAACTCCACCGAAAATAAATGTCTCTCATTTGTTACCGAGTAGGAAATACCACAAATGTGTAAATATATCATCTGTAAGCTTCTTTTTCTCCCATGACCTGGAAATTAAGTCACTGTAGAAGAGTGTATATTTGAGTATCATCAGAGACCATTTCATTAACGCAGCTGTTCTATAGACAACTGCATGTTCTATAGACAGCTGTTCTTGATGAGGAACAGTTTCTATCAAGGATATTTCATACTGTCCTGAAGTTCTACCCTCACAGTCAGTCATTAGCAAAAAACCCTACTTGCTCATTTTCAATTGAAATTAACAATTATCTAGGGACATTTTCAGATTTGTTAACATCAAATCATTGACTTCTGTGTCTATAGTAATAGCAATTGGCTTCATTCTTTTGCTTTCTTCTGATTTGGGTTTCTCTACATTGATCTTATTTTCTTTCAAGTCTGATTCCTGGTTCAGTTCAGTATGTTTTGGCTCATTCTCTTCTTCAACCACAGTCTCTCTACTTTCCTGGTCTTTCCAATTTGGTTCACCTGCTACGGTCCTGTTAACTAAATTTTCCCATAGTTTGTTGATCTGGAATTTTAGGTAAAGGATTAGAATCAGAAAGCCACTGGTTGCTGACCGTACGTTTCTGAACTTTCAAGTAGGCTTACTTGAGGGAATTGAACACTTGAATTTTGGATTGATTAAGCTGTTGTCACCTGCTCATTGCATAGCATCTGAGTTTGTATATCCAAAGCTTCAGTCTCACCTTGGACTTTCAGACTGCAGTCCGAGTCTTTTGTAATTTTGGAATGATTACTCTTTTGTGCCTCTCTTGAGACTTTCATGCAGGGAATTTTAAGTCTAGATTTAGCCTTTATTTTAGAAAGATCAGTATCCTCAGACTTTATTTCAGGGTGCACTTCAGCCTCAAATGGCTTTTGCTGCTTTGAAAGAGATGACCTTTTCCTGTGTGTCACTAAAGCTTTGACTGAGGCCCAAGCACCCGCTGGACCCTGTGGCTGATCAGAGCTTCCTGCTTCTAGGGGCCCTTCCTCATCGCGGCAGCAGCCTGAGAGCCAGCTTGGAGGTTCGGCACCTTGGCTGCCTTCTTTCTTCTCTTGAAGCAAAGCATGGATGTATTTTCCTCCTGTCTCTTATCCTGAGGGCTAATTTCGGCAGATCTCTCCTCATCCTTATTTTCTTCTTGGATTTCAAAAACTGTGACCTCCGTTTTTAGCACTATACTCTTTCATTCGCAAGAAAACTATATTCTCTTTCTCCTGTGGAATCCTTATAGAAGGTGAGCAAAATCACAACAACTAGGGAAAATATTTTCCAGGTGTAAAATCATTGCTTTCACCTTAATCCATTCCATTGTTTTAGGTGGTTTCTCCAGTCTACGAATACCGAGTTTCTCTACAGCTTTCACCTTTTCTGTTTTCTCCTTAAAAGATCACTTGGAGAGCACCAGGGTCCCTGGCCAACCCTGTCCCCATGTTCTGGCAGCTCACTCCTCACAGCGCTGGGCAGCCGAGAGCCATGATTGTGTCCGAGTGAGGAGTCTGGATTTTAAATTATGTTTAAGTAACTATTTGTGTCTCTTAACTTGCAGTGTCGTGCACACAATTCTTTAGGTTACTAATATATTTCTTCTCACAATAACCTTATAATATCAGTTATCTTAAAATTCAACTCCCAAAGGCATTCAGAATATTGTATAATCCATAGCAAATAAATCATAAATTTGAGGGCTACCCATTAGTTGGAAAGCCTCTTGCCATACTTCTCTGACAATATTGGAGACATGACGAAGTCCAAAATACCCTCCCCCCATAGAATGGGCTGTCACATAGAAACTAACCCATCCATTAAAATGTAAAGAAAAAAATCTCAAATTCCACCCTGTCCTGCCTTTTAATAAATTACTTACTTAGTATGGCAACATGGTCAGAAATCAAATGTAGTATCAGAAACACTTCCATCGTTTTGGTTGTTTTGGATCTTATTGCACCCTCTCCAAGATAAGGAAGTCCAATTATTGTTTGATAATGATATTTAATAGCAGCATAACAATTTGAAGAGTGACCATTTTAACACCATGCAATTAACATTAAAGTAATGATATGTGCAGTAGACATTCTGACTGTTTTATGGCAGAGTGTAACAAATAACTGTTACAGCACTATTCTGTACTAGAAACACAATTCCAAGTCCAGTATATGGGATCCCATGTTTGTGTCCATAGCCACAACTCTGCAGCTCTGCACATAAGGTAAACCAAACCCAGGGGCTCAATCCAGAATGATCTCGTGCATGCCCACATCCATGTGTTTGTGATAGGTACTGAATATCCCATAAAACTTACGTTAAAACTTAATCATCATGTTGGTGGTGTTAAGAAGTAGGAATATTTAGGGAGTAATTAGGTCATGAGGGCTTTACTCTCATTAATGGGTAAGCCCCTCATACCAGAGCTGTAGGAAACAAGCTTAGGCCCTCTCCCTTCCCTTCCGTTCCTTCCCCATGTGTGGATGCATTCATCACGGAAGGTGCAGCAACATAGCATCAGAGGGGAGGAAGCAGCCTTCACTACACACCACACATGCCAGTGTCCCAGACCTGTGGCCTCCAGAGCAGTGAGGAATGGACTTCTGCTTTTCAAAACTAATAATCAAAACTCAGGTAATGTGTTACAGTAGCACAAACAGACTAAGAGCCTATCTAAAGACAATAGAAAAACTAGACTCATACTACCTACTCTTAGGAGAATTGAATGCAATTCTTTATATAAAAACTACTTTTTCAGTGTCTCATTTTCAATGCTTTTATAATGACAAGCTATTTTAACTCTATGTTTGTAATATAGATGAAAACCATCCTAGCTAAGTACTAGGCATCTAAGTCACAGTGCACAATACCTAAAATATTATGTAAGGTATTTGTGGGCAATTTTTGTAATGCTTTTTAAAAATTCATTGTGTAACTGGTTAAGTCAATCAAAAATATATTGGGTTGATAATTATGTAATGCCTAATATGTAAAATATGTACCCAATCTGACTTTTGCAAATGAACTAACAGGTTTTCTTGTATTAATACTGAGTTACTCAAGCAAAAATTAATTCAATATGATTTCACTGGATCAATGCAGTTGAAATAAGAACAAATCTAGGAAGCAGAGCAAAATGTTTTTAATTACAAGATGTTAATCAGCAAGAATAATGACAGAATTTGTTTCATGAATGGAATTCATAATTAGTAAGACTTGAGAAAGAGGCAAAATTAGATGTTACCTTAAATTGTACATGTCATGTTTTTTTCTTAAACGCTTCTGAATATTGAAATTCTCAGTACAAATAACTATTTTTTTTATCATGGAATTGTAGCTCCTCCTAGTTGTTTAGGGTGTGCATTTAAAATTAAAAACTTGGTAGTTATAGAGACAAGATAAATCAAGCATTAAGAAAGATATCAAAATGAGATCATAAGAAAACAAAATAAGGATCTGAACTTTTTTTCTGATATAGATCTATTTTGAAAGTCAATAAAAACATAAAATATATGAACTCCAGTAACATTTATTTGGTGGAAAAACGTCATTCAAGTAGCCACATAATACACATAAAATAACACCGTGTGTGTGTGTGTTTGTTAAGTGTGAGAGGAGGAAGAGACATAGAGAATGTACAGTGACCCACGTGGTTACATGTGATTTGTTCCATCAAACGATTCCCCAAGAAGTCGGTGTCTAAGGAAGGAAAGTACAGCTCTGTTTGGACTTCTTCAATTCTCACGTGCACTGCGCAGGCTGTAACTCCACAGCACCCTTAAGCTGAAAAATGTAGAGACCTGAACACTGCTCAAAGAGCTGCTCTGGGGATCGTCTGGTCCTGCGTCTTTGAGAATGAGGAATTCATGTGAACATGTTGGGCATCAACATTACACCTTGCAGAACTGTGTTCTGCTTTCCTGTTCAGATAACTCAGTTCTCAATCTTTGTGCCTGTCAATATGAGGTTTATTTCAATGAGCGCTTGGACTACATACAGGAACTGATTTCATTTTATTTTCAGCTTGCTCAGAATTGTTTTTCACTGGAACCATCAGGAGTTTACATTTGCTCCATTTTTCAACTACTGCTATGACAGTGATGTAGGAGTCACTTGAATGGCAGTCATTTAACAAATGACATCTTAGAGATGGGATCTGAGCTGCTGTATCTTAAGAAGACCGTGGATGAATGGTATCTGAACATTTGTGATCATGAAAAACACATTCCCAAAGTCATGGTTTTCTTTCAGGTAAAATAAAATCCAGGAATACACTAGAAACATACTGAAAACCATTAACAGGCAGGACGTGAGAATGGATTCTTAAATTTGAATATTGCAAAGAAACAATAATTCTACACTAATCTTGGTACAGTTACTGGTACCAGTTAAAAGCATTACTAAACAAAACTTAGTAGTATTGGTAGTATTGTTGAGAAGTTTGATTATTTTTGTATTTTTGAATAACATGAGAAACATCACATACAATTTAAGTGATTTCAGAATGGAGAAAATAAAACAGTGGTGCATAATGAAAAGTGCTACACTATTTCTGTATTCTTAAATTATATTACAAACTGTATCAGTATTCAATTAGTAAAGATGTAAACAAGCATTGGGATAATTTCATTATGTGACAGAAGTTCCATAAAATCATTTATTAATGCAGAACTCATAAGATGCTCTCCATCTTTTTGGAACAAAGATGAACACTGAATTAGTTGACTAGAAGGAACTGATGAATGATTAGACAGCTGAAACAGGAAGAGACACAGTGAGATAAGAGAGGGGAGAGGGGGCAAGGGAGAGACAGAAAAGATGAAAAAAACTAATAATGGTAGACTTTCAGATGCAAGACCAGACAAACTATAAACAAACACAAATGCCTTCAAATTAACCTCTTAAAATATAATGTTTACTGGAACAGGATCAAAGCTGTTTCAAGTGAGGCTCTATTTATAAAACATATGTAAAATTAAAAAGCAAAGGAACAGTATAAAGAAGAATAAGAAAAAAATTAATAAATTTGAATTCAAAGGAGGAATAGCAGTAGTGTGATTCTTTGAAACCAAATTGGTTGACTATAAAGAACATGACGTTATTTTATTTATTTATTATTTATTTATTTATGTCGTTGCTATTATAGTGCTAGGAATTAAACACTAGGTGAATGCTCTATCACCAAGCAATGCTTCCTTTTTTTTTTAAATCAAAGAGGGAAAATACATCAAAATATATTTTTTCTCATTAATAAACAATATATGTGTAAGATAGAAGTACAAAGCTTAAAGAGAATCTCAAAAGTAAAGATTGTGAAACACCAATGGCCAGAAGTAACAGTGATAGTTGAAGAGTGCTATGACATTAAGATAACCCTTTAATTCCTATTATAATTAATTCCATGCATGCAGTGCACTGAATTCACTCAAATTAGTTTTATTTACCAATAATATGTGCTGAAAGCCTCCTCATGCCATGCACTCATTTTCAACACCATTTTAACAGCCATCTAATATTCCATCATGAACATAGAAATAATTAATGAATCTCAAATTTATGCATCTATATATTTTACAATTTGTCAGTTGGACAAAAATTCTTGAATAGTCATCTTTCTTGAATAGTGTATCTTGAAGCACTGTTGATAATTTCCTTGAATCAGATTTCTAAGTGAAACTTCATGAAAAATACATTTGTGCTTCTTTTTCTTCTATCAATTTTGAGATACTGTTGCAAAAATTTGGCTAAATTGCTTGGTAAATGATGTTATTTTCTAAATGTTGGCTAGATTTTACAATTTGCAGACCAATCAGGAGTGAAATTAGGAAATCATTTGATTGCATGGCTACAATGACTGGATATTGCCATTTTTGAAACAGTTGTTTAAATAGCCAGTTTTAAAAAATTATGCCCTACTTTTAATATGTCTGCCACAAAGAAATACATGAGCTAGTGAGGTTAAACATTTATTTGTTTATTTTCCTAAAGAAAATATTTCTTGTATAAGTTATCCACAAATACAACAGCCTAAAGACAATCTATGTGTGGTGACTATGTAGAATGATCTTCATTCATTGTTTGGATTATTGAAATGTTGAAACAACTGGCCATTGTTAAAATGTTAAGTACATCACAACAAATATTCTTCATGAGAAATATAACTATGCTACCTGCATTTTGTGTATGCCTGCATATGCATATGTGTACATAGAAAATAATATACTTGTCATATATATTCATGCAATGATGAAAATGGCCTAACAAAAAATGATGTCACTAAGTGGAAAAAAGTCTTAACATGTTACAATAGTATAGATGATTTAATTTTTACAGTGAGATCATCGAAAAACTCAAAATTTTTATTCTTCATCTGAATAAGCCCAAAACGAAGGTGGCGATAAAGTTTCAAGATGCTGTTTACCATTTACTCTAGGTTATGTACAGACCCGTTCTGCTGTAAAGACTGGTTCAGGTTCAGGGAGTCCACTGAACACACTGAAAAGAACTCTTTGGGAAAACAGGACAGACCTGCTGAGGGCTCAGCCCGTGCTGTGAACCAGCATGCTTAGAGTGGAGTGTAAATCTTCCTTATCACAAACCAAAGGAACCTGACAGGTCTCAGTTTTGCAGACCTTGAATTAAAAAAATGAACCAACAAAATTAGAAATATGAAATCAAGCATATTAGAAGAACCCTTTTTTTAGGCAAAAGGTCTAAAGATTAAATTTGTTAGATTCATAACAAATCTGTTTTAGTTCCTTTTATCCTTGATACAGAGCAGCATGAAAACGTGACAAAAACATTTAATTAATACAGTTTTCATGTGCCCAATTATATGCAAACTTTAAAGACTAAGTCAATTTGTTGTAGAACTAAAATTCCATGATTCAAAATATCTAATGACCTCATTGATTTCACCTTTAATATTCCAGATGTCAAGAACCTCTCCTGCTTGAAATGAACATTTTAATCATTCAATTAAGAGCATGTTTTATTTACATAAAACAGACAATTGTTAATAAGCTACACATTCAATGCTTTCATAAAGTTTAATTTTAAAATAGGTTAAAAATAAATGTTCAAGAGTAATTGCAGAATTTTTCTTCTCCACTGAAGTTTGTGAGTTACAAATAAATTTCTTTCTTTTCTTTATCTTGAAAAGAATACAGTCAAATGAAATAAAACAGAGTAAAGTCAATCAAAAAAAAAGCAATGAACATGGTACATGACTTTTAAGCAGGGTAAAAAGCAATCGGTAAGGCTACCATAATGCCTCTTGCTATCTGCAGTATACCTGCCCATACCATCAGGGATAAGTAAAATCAAACAAAATACAACAAACTAAAACAGTAGAAACAAAACAAAACATAACAGAATGAAACAAACAAAGCAAAACAATGTAAGCCATACAGAATTTCAAGATATTAGCAAAACAACATTGGCTACCTTAAGAGTTGTTATCTTCAGATTAGTTGCCTACACCTTCAGACATATTACAATCAAACCACACAGAACAGAGTAAAATCAATCAAAACAAACAATGAAAGCCATACAGGGTTTCTAAACAAGCTAATTGGACATCCTCGATGGCTGCAATTATATATTTTGTTATCTTTAAAATAGCTGTCCATGCCATCAAGTATAATAAAATCAAACAAATCAGAATGAAATGAAACTAATCAGAACAATGAATACAATCTAAATTTCAAATCAT
>RJWT010023632.1:0-16744 GCA_004365215.1 Cuniculus paca | reverse complement strand
AAGTTGCTTTGGTGGGGCTTGACCTTGGGATCCTCCTACCTCACTTCAGCCTCCCAGAGTGGAAGATCCATGTTTTAATCCGTTCTTAAAAGGGATAAAGAATGCATTGAAAAATAAAGCTATCTCCAAGTGCCTCCCCTCCCTCCTTGTCTCTGTACTCTTCCCAGTGCACACTTCTGCTTCTCTCTTCATCCTCAGCTCTCCTGTTCCCCTTTTATCCTGTCCCCCACTGCCTTTCTTATAAGTGCTAGCCCTATTGACTGCCCCAGGACCTGGAAAGACTTTTCTTGCCTCAATGTCAGAGAAACAGACTCCTAGGCTCTGCTGGGAACAGAACCATTAAATCTTGTGACGCTAACCCCTTACCTTGTTGATACTTGGATACTTTTCAACATAATGATGGTTTGCTAACTTCCCCTTCCTTCCTCCCTCCCTCTCCTCCACATCAAAAATAAATTACTTGTAGAATATTTAATAGGTTCATGGGGCTCTGCTCTGGTGTTAGCTGTTTTAATTCCGTATGAGATGAGATGCAGCACTTGTCAGCAGAGGTGGCTGATGATGTCGGTACACCTTGCTGAGCACAGGTCATGGTGGCCTGCAAACCCAAATTGGGTGGTTCAGCAGAGGGAGCATCACGCTGTTGAGTGGGAGAACTAACGGATAACCTCAGTGCTCACAGTTAGCTGCTGGATGTTATATAGATGATACAAAAGGCTGTTCCTTTCCGGTTTAACTATTGCCTTGTCCTGGGCTGCTTTTTGGCTATTCATCTGTCCAGCTGAAGCAGTTGGCCTTGTGAGATTGGTCTCACAAAATGATACTTTTGAAGGTCAGCAAGCATCAGTAGCCCTCAGTTAAGCATTATCTTCCCTGCCTGCCCCTCAGTACTTGGCACCATTAACTCCTGTTTCCTTTTACAAATTCCTTCATTTGTTCTGCAGCACTGCCTGTTCTTTTTTGGATAGCTTTATTTGGTGGCACTTGAACTGGCTATTTTTTCTTTGTCCTACCAATAAATGTTTCCTGATGTTTTTTGTCCTTGGCCATTTTTTGCTTTTTTTTTCCAGAGGCCCTCTTTGGTCTTCTAGATCACATTCCTTCCTCTCCAGTGGTGGTGTTGCTTTCTTTCTGCCTGACTTAAAAAAAAATTCCGTTAACTACCTGCTATTTTCGCTATTTCTTGGAGTCCTACTGCCCTTTCAGATCCCCCCTTGTTTAAAACAGAATTTTGTTCCATTTATCTCCCCATTCCAGTTGCCAAACAGATACATCAAAAAGGCAAAGCTCCAAATCAGAAAGATTGCCACTGCAGCCACCACTGAAAGCAAGCCTCTAAACTATCTCATCTGTGTCTGTTTCCTTTTCATTCCATAGCTCCCCATCATTCTTTAGGCAGCTTCCAAGCCCGAGTCTCTGCAGACGTCTCTGTCTTCTTGCTGGGCTTCATGTGCATGTGGTGGCCAGGGTCTCTTGACCTTTCAAATGAAATATTTCCTATATCTGGACTTTGCATTACCTCACTCAGGGTCAGCTAGCTAGTCCCCTTACAGTATTGGGAATAGCATCTGTCCATATACTGCTGATGGCTTTATCTTCCTTAAACACTGTTCTGATCACTGCTTCACTCCCAAGTCTCAGTGTTTCAAAGCCAAGTTGTGTTGGCCTGCTAGGCTCATCTTCTGTGTGCATTTGTTGTCCCCACTTGCTTGCAATTATCCACAATTCATAGTTTGTCATCGTTTGGAATTTTGTTTTAAGTATTTATTTCCTCCTATATCTGTGCTTTGAGATATGTTTACCCTTTGCATTTCCATGTGAAAATGAAGTCTTTGCTGAACACTTTTGTTTCATCAGAATTACTGATCTTTTTGTAAGATTTATAGTAAATCATTTCTGTGTAGTGTTGTGTTTCTATTTTATCACCCTACTAGACTATAAATCCTAACAGAGGAACAGCATATCTATATCTGTCTATCTATTTGCATGTGTGCATTTATATATGTAATTTTTCTCATTTTATATGCCCTCCCACAGTACCGTGTACATATGAGAAGCCCAGGAAATATTTATTGAATGAATTAATGAATGTCTATCCTGAAATTCTCCTTAGGTTATCAGGCTAACCTAAAGTTGCTAAAGATTTCCTGTTCCTAAAGATCTTTTGTCTAATTGTTTTGAAGCTTTTCTGTTTAGCCATGCAAGTTAGCATGAGTTCATAGACCCACAACCTGAAATAAATTAATCTGCACTTCCAGGAAACCAGGCTGTGGCTGTATAAGGATTTTAGTATAAGCGAAGTAAGAAACATAGACCTGGTGACCAGTTATCTATGTAAGTGTTGTGTTTTTTTCCCCCTCAGGAACATGGTCAATAAAAGGTTTGTTCTACCTCTGATAATCTAGCCCAAAACCATGGCAGTATCATGAAAAAAGCTGAGAAGGAGAAAAAGAGACACAAGTGAGAGAAAATTTGACTATACAATACATAACTTCATTACTATGGTAGCTTTTACTGTCATTTTTGCTTTCACTATTTATTGTCACTTTTTAGAAATTGTGGTGACCATGTATTTAGAGGTCAGCCAGCAGCGAAAGCATGGCTTTTAGACCCACACGTGTATTCTTACAGTGCTTGTGGGAGAGGTTACTGGTGGGAGAGGATTTTGTCAAACCAGTAGGGCTGTGTGTAGTTGAGTTGTATTGTTTCGGGCTATTTGTAAATATGGTATTGTGTGACATACTTCCAGCACCTGGACAGCCTGGCCTTTGGGACCAATCTTAAGAGCAGTTTACAATTATGACAAACCAATACCTGTGGCCAAAGGGAAAAGGTTTGTGTAGAGAGTCAACTAAAATGAAATGGTTGGTGTGTGGCTTCCTTAAGCCTTGGGCACCTTGGCTGTACTTCAGCATTTGCTGCCAGGAAATAAGACTGAGAAGCTTAAGGAAACCTAAACATGGAGCTGTGGAGGGGCTTCTCCAGAAACAGAATCTTCTTTGTGAACCTGCCTGCTAACTGGAGAGAAAAGGTGCTAGTGCTCAGGTCTGATTCACAGGTGCCAAAGCACCTGAGTACATCCGCAGTTCTAAAATTTAAATCCTGTTGGTGGGAAAGCAGTAGAGGGTTTAATAGAAGGTTAAACAAATTATATATAAACACACAGAAATAGTCTAACTGGAATATAGAAAGGCCAGAAAGTCTGAGCATAATGGTGAAGTCCTAGGAGGTAATTTATTTTTTAAATTTATTGAATCCACCGAAGCGTAAGTGTGAGAGTAAGAGAAACCATATGCACATGTGGTCCAGAATGAAATTCTTCAGATTTCTGAGATGGTTGCAACTCGTGCTAAGCCCTTTTGAATTAGCTTTATGTGTGAGTCTTTCCAGTTTAGTCCTTTCTGCTTCACCTAGTGGTGGACCAACAGCTGGTCAATGCTACTGGGAGACAGGACTTCAGAAAGGGCCATAGACTCTGCTTATCCTTGCTTTGAATTTGCTCTTTCTCTCTGTCTCTTAACAAAGAGGGTAAGGGAAGGAGATTTTCTTCACTTTTCTAGGGAGAAAGGCAGGTCTGAATATTTTATGTTTAAAAGATACAAAGTTATATCAAATAGTTATAGAACAAACTTTTGGAGGGGGGTGTCTTGCAGTTAACTGTGAAAGTTGGGACCTTTGTTTTTTTGGATGAGGGAGTAACTATAACACTGATAAGAGTAATCTACAGTAAGATCTAATCGGAGGAAGAATCTAAAGGAATAGACCAGAGACAAACCACTGACTAGAATACAGAAGTGCATTGTACAGCAATAACACTCTTTTCCATTCATTATTGCAGTTATAATTGTCGAACCCAACATATTTAATTGGCACAGTGTACTCTTCTCTACTGAATAGATAGCATTGTTCGTGTTTAAAAAAACCCTTATGCATGGTGAATCCATGCACATGTTGCTCTTTGGCTCTCGAGAGGTTTCTTTGTTTATATGATGAATGATTAACTGAATTGTGCAACCTTGCAGTGCATCATATGCAAAGATGAACTGAAAACTCTGTGTGAACTTCGCAGGGCTTTGATTAATTAAAAAAGTCTATTAGGTCTTTGTAAAAATGTATGTTTTAATGTAGAAATATGTGAATGAAAATATCAGTTGAGTTTGTTATCTAGGCTAGTCTTTTATCTGAGTTCAGAGGAAATGTTAAAGGAAATGGTGTTATTGGTATTTGTGTTAGAATTTGGGTCTCAGAAGTGATAATCCTGGAGAAATTTTGAGTTTCTGAATCTTTAGAAATGAGACCAGTGCTCTGGTGGGTATGTGGGGGAAGGAGACTTCATATGGGAGTTCTAGTGACTACCAGAAATTTGTTTTCTAGCTTGCAAGATGAAATGCTTGCATAGAACAGGGGCAGAGCATAATGTAATAGCAGTAATAATTACAAATGATGCCTCATGCCTGCCAAGCTCTGTGGTAAGTAAGCATTTTACATTCATTGTCTCATTTAGGTCTCAAAACTATTTCAGTGTTTACTATTATGCCTATTTTACTGATAAGGAATGGAAGCACTGGAGAGATTGCTTCATTTTCTTCTGTGATGATCAGAGTTAGCAAAGTGGGAGTGTGGTCCCAGTTGCCTTTCACCTATTTTTGCTGTTTGCAATAGAACATGCTGAAGAGGTATAGCTCATTGTTGTAAAGCCTTTTTAATTTTAGTTATGTTGTTCCTCATTATATAAATGCATTTGTACTTTTGAAATTAATCAGAGCTCAGTGAGGTTGGAGAATATCTCAAGAGACAGACTTCAGTATCCCCTAGAACATCAGCTTATGGCCTCCACAGCTGAGGATGACAAGAAGAGACAGAAGAGCACACCTATAAATATTTTCTGTGGGCGCCACAGGTAGGCCTGCTGCTCTGGGGTGCAAAAGGTTTCTAGTTCAATTTCTTGCTGGAATGGATTCTTCACAAATAAGGATCATCCTTCATTTGATGTTTACTCACATGGATTCCTTCTGTATTCTGTACTGTCCACGTTGGACTTTGCAATTTTTGTATATTCTTGCCAGAATGCACTTATTCATTAGCTGTTTTTATTAGTGTTACGGTTGAGGTCACATTTTCCATTCTAAACTTCAATTTTCTGTGGCTTTTAATTTTACAAAACAATTACCTATCAGGCTGAAACTCCTTAGGCTGAGTTTCCTCCCAGAGAGGAGGTTTGCGGGAAGGTTTTTAAGTCTGTTCCACTCTTCTTGGCAGCCTAGACATTTAAATTCATGTAAGTGCTCTTTAAATAAAGTTGCAGTTGGTTAATTATTTAAATAAATGGGGGCTGAATTATTTAAGGTTTTTTTGGCAATAGAAAAGGTTCCAGATTTCTCTCCTACCCTTTACTTAAGAATGGGTGGTCCTGTTTTGTGTTGTGTAAGAATGCATTTCTCAGCCATGTTTTGATATCTGGAAATTCAGGGACATTTTTTGGAGCTTCTACCCAAGCTAAGCCTGTGGATTTTCAAAGCAGAGTTTGAAATTTTGGTTTATATAAAATGCTAAGTAAGTATTGTCCTTTTTTGTGCATTGTGGTGAAACTGTTCACATTTTGAAATTCAGCTTGTCAAATACCTATAATGTGAAAGAGAATAACAGAGTGGGAAGAATACAGTTTTGGGATCTGAAAGCCTTAAGTTTTAATTCTGATTCTGCCACCTTTGCAGTTAACTTCTCTGAGCATCAATTTCGTCTTCTGTAGCCTATCTTGTGGGGCTGGAGAGACAATTAAAGAGATGTACATTGGACCCTATAATATACTAGTGCCTATCAATGTAGTAACTGTAAGGTCTATGCTAGGCACTAAGCTAATGATTAGGAATTCTCAGGTGGATGAGCTGGTAGTCTGGCCCTGATAAAGTATTTCAAGCAGAGAGAAGAGCACGAACAGAGGTAGTTTTGAAGCCATGAAAGTGTTTCAGTTATTTGGAAAACTATTGATGTTCCACTGTGATTAGCCTTAGCATTAATATAATTGGAAATACTAAATTGATATGAAATTTTGAGTTTTGTAATACATACAGCATACATTATTTGACTTGATCCTTAAAAAAACCTTATGGGGCAGACAGGGATTATCATCTTTATTTTATAAGGAATATGAGTGATTTACCCAAAATTACATAGTTAGTAGAAGAGCTAGGATTAAGTTAAGGTTTTTTGCATTTCTTGTCCAGTGTTCTTTCTACTGTATCACTTAACTAGCCTTATGTCTTAACTACATACACAAGTGCTAAACCTTTACTGTAATCTAATGAAACTTTAATTTTTTTTTGCTTAAACATTTTTTCTTAAACTCATCTGTATGTCATGTGTGATTATGTGATTAAAAAATTAAAGATTATTTATTTTTCATAGGTATATACAGTCTTAATTTTACTTTATGTGCAGGGTTTTATTTTTTATTAGTGTCTCCTAGGATGGAGAAATCATATACTTTTATATACATTCAGATTTGGTAAATATGCAATTAATAGTCTTATTCATCCAGTTCTTACTGTTCATATGCATTAATTACAATAATACTTTTTTTTTTGTGATCTTTTTGAGACAGAGTCTTACTTTGCAGTTCAGGCTGACCTTGAGCTCACTTTGTAGCCCGCTAGGATTAGAGGAGTGCACCACCACACCTGGCTTACAATAATATATTTTAAAGAAGTTATTTCCTTTCAGGACCCATGTTGGTTTTGCTGCACTTGATTAAAAAACATTAGACTCTTGATGAAATTATTAAAGAGCGTACCTCTTTTGGTCACATTGATTTTAAAAAGCAGATGTATGAACAAGAAATTAATCACTTCCAGGCAATGATGTCAATTCTTTTTGCTCTTTAAGAATCATGCCACTAAGCCAGTTGTGGGATACTCAGCAAGAAAAGCCGGAGCACAGCACCGCTTCTCAGAGAGTACTTACTTGAACTCTGGCGTTGCCTTTGGATCCTGCCTGTTATTGGCATTTCTAGATAAGAATGCAGAGCACACATGCACTGTCAAATGGATCTTTGAATATGAAGTTGCTATGAAAGGATAGAAGTGCTAATGTATCAGTGATGTGAAATACTTCATCCTGTTGGGCACACAACAGATTGGCATTGTCTTTTCTGTGGAAGAGCATTTGGAAGTAATGTCCTTTTTTGTTTTTGCAGGGAAGATACTTTAGTTAGGCAAGAGGTGTGTTAGGTATGAGTATAAGCTACTCTGTTCATGTATCTTATGTAGCTTCCTGGAATATCCTGAAATTTTCCTAAAGGACTTGGCTCTACTGAAGCCATTTCCACAGTTGTGAGGGCCATTGAACATTTCAACAGCTTTTTTTCACATTTGTAATTCTTAGTACATTATTATTTAGAGGTATGTTTGGGGATTTTCTACCAGATATTGTATTTATCTATATTTTGTGAGCTTTTTGTCTTTGAAGTACCTCTAAGGGTTACTCCCATCCACTTTCTGTACCGTGGAAGTTTTTTCTTTCCCCTTTTGTTTTTTCCAAGATGCATTCATAATCTGTAAAGAAAAACTCATTGAACTTTTTCAGTGAGAGTTGCCCATGAGGTTTAGTGTTTCATTTATGAGACTTTTTGAGTTTTTACTTTGATTTTGCAGTTGGTTATAAAAAAGGGAAAGAAACCTTAAGCCAGGAGCTGAGACCCAAGAAGGGCTTGTCATTTTAATAAAAAGAATCTAACAAGAAAGTCCAGAAAGAGCTAACTTAGGCTTTTTAAAAGGTTTTTCCCAGCCTCACTTATTAGAGAAGTTATCTATAACCATGAAATGTCAGGAAGGTCTGAATCTTACTCTCTCACACTTCCAACAAAGTAGGTAGTGGTTCTTATTTTAGGAGCTGGTGACAAAGCTAGAAATGGTTTCTTCTTTCTCTAGAGGGGCAGAGAAATGGTTTCTTTCTAAAATACCAGAAGATAGGATGCAAGATATAGCCTTTTAAAATAGATAAATGAATATACAATGTAAGAAACAGCAAGAGGTGCATCTTTTAGAATGATTTTTTTTCAAGAGAATGCTCTTTGATGTTAAGTGGTTTCATTGTTTTGTTTTTTGAGACAGGGTCTTCCGATGTTGTCCAAATTGGCCTTGAACTCTGTAGCCCAGATTGGTCTCATTTGCAGTCTTTCCTGCCTCGGCCTCCCAAGTGCTGGGATTATAGGCATGTGATACCACACCCAGTTTAGAAGGAACTCTTGAAGGTACAAGGTCTTTTTGGCTTCACAAAGACAAGGTCTTTGCCTGTGGCCTGGTGGAGCCTGGTCCTCAATCAAGACATTTAGTGTGTGTCTTAAGTCTTGTCTCTTACTGAAATTTAGCATGCTTTTTGGTTTTTCTTTTTGTAGGTGTTTTCAAGGAATTTGGAAGTTGGTATGATGCAAGGTCTTTCCATGTTAGAAGGTTACAGTGAAACTCTTTTCGTTGACCATGTGGCAAAACTAGCTTCTTAAGAGTTTGAAAATATTTTTTAAAATCCAGTTCCAGAGTGAACCTGGTTGCCTGGCAAGCTGTGATTCTGCTCCAAGAGGAGCAGTTTACTTGCACATTGATTTACCTGGCAGGAAAGTATCCTTTGCAGACACTGCTAAAGTTTTTCTTAAATTCTTTGACTTTAAATTGTGTTTCTGGGAGCCGTTCATCTTTTGTCACCTGCTTTACTTCTGCTATTTTTAGCCAGATGACAAAGACCTTACAGATTCCTCAAGTGAAAGATAAAGAATTAAGATCTGTTGTAAACAAAGACTCATCACAGCACTTTTTTTCTTTTCTTCTTCAAATTTTCCTTTGAGACAACTTTAATTGCTTATAACCTGGAAGACTTAGCATTTCTAGAAGAGAGACCTTTGTCAGATTCATTTCCAAATCCATGGAGAAGCAAGGCAAAAAAAAAAAAATGAATATTCTAGAAGAAATGACCAATGATGGAGCTACTACTTTTTTATTTTTATTTTTTGGAACTACTGCTTTTCTTCCATTCCTATTCTCTAGTGAAAACGATAAGGTACAAAATAATAAAAATTAGGTGGCATACCTTGTATACCAGTATGGATAGGAAGAGAGATAGAAGGAGAAAGAGAGAGACAGACAGACAGATAGATGGAGGGAGAGAGACACAGACAGACAAGAGCACAGTCAGTCCATTCAGGAATGTGCCAGTGTGTATTTAGCTCAGTTAATCTTGATGCTAGGGAATTATAGCATTTGAATTTCATTTTTTAGGCCTTTGCATGGGGTAAATACATAATTTTGTGAAGGTTATGTCTTTGACCTATATTGGTGATGAGAAAGGATGCTATTTGGTGTGACTGTTGAGTACCTCTGGGAATAAAAACAGTTCAAGTCACATTCCCCCTGCTAAGGGCCTCTTTCTATGAGGCCAGTGTGTGCATATCACCACAAGACTAACTAGATATAATATAATGTTATTTAACTGATTCATTGGATAAAGCTAGTCTTACTAATTAACTAATACAATTTTATCATGCAAAGTATTAGGTGCCTGTAGGTTTGGCTTTTTCTTTTAAGAAAGTGAGGACAGCTCAGTCATTTCTTGCACTCCCTATCAATCACTCTAACTTTGGGCCCTTTAACATTATTTTGGAGACTGAAATACAATAGATATTTCTCAGCAGTGATATTTCTCACCAGTGTAAACTCTGAACTTTGTTTTTTTAAAGATGAAAAATGTATAGTAAATTATTGTATATGGACAGAGCCCAAAACTTGTATTTTATTCTACTCTTCTTGAGTTTTGTGCTGGTCGTATTTTTATCTCTCCATCTATGTTTGCAGGGCTGCCTGTTTCCCCAAGTGTTAATGTAAACACATTTTATTTTGAGATAGATCAGTTCACTTCCCTCTGGAAATCCATGCCTATAATGTGGTAAACCTCAATATAACTCTCTGGTCCGAATGACATTTCATAATGTGTACAAATCAAACATACTGTTGATATTAAATGACAACATTTAATGCCTGTGTCAACAATTCACTTAAGTCTCATTTCATTAAAATATGCTTGATCTGGAGAGAAGCCGCTCGTCTGAGTAGATAAAGCACTTGACTTTCACCTCTAGTTTCCGGGTTAAAGTGCAGTTGGTGAGCTGTAATTCCTATTCTCTTGTCAGATGGATTTTATAGGTTCTGGCCTGGGGGATTGGAACAGAAATCTAGTCCATGTAATCAGGGGAAACCTAGTTGTCACCTGGGCAAGTGAGCATCAAACTCACTGATTTTCATTTTATTTCCTGTGCTATTCAGCTGTCTTTAGGAATAGTTTTCTTGAAAACACTTTGAAATTTTAAATAAGAAATTAACATGATTAAGAAAGTTAACATGATTCAGTCCTTGAATTATTCTCTACTTCTTTTCCATCAGTAACAACCAAGTTCTGGCCCTACCCCTCAAGATTTGAGAACATTCCTATTCCCCTTCAACCCTGGATGTCTCCTGTTTGCTCTTCCCAGGACCATCTTGGTTTTTCATAGTTTCCAGTCTCAAATCCTAATTTATGTACCTGGCTTTTTAACATTAACTCCTGTGGCTGTTTCTTTGTAGTCATGAGAAAAGCTCGGCTCAGTTAGGAACTCCTCCTACATGTATATTAGCAAGGAAGTGTTTCCTGTCTTGTGTGGTCAAGGTATCTACTTCAAGAATAATCTCTTTGTTGGAATTACTCACATTTTAAGATGAAGCCAATGATTTATCTATACCTATAAGTAGTCTGTTAGGCATATTTGAATAAAAAATAATAGTTGCTTTTGCTTCTTTAATACTCCCGTAATGTTCTTGTTTTGTATTACTCTCTCATATTTAAGTCTAGGCTGCAGTCACCATCTAAATATTTTTGTGTGGCAGCTTATGTTTTGTGAACTCTTGGCAAATGCAGGACTTAGAGAAGGAGAGATTAACCCTGTGGATGTAAGTGACTATCATCTCCAAATGGCCACAGGTGGAAAACTCTAGAATTGTGCTGAATTTTTATGTACTGTACTTGTGTAAATACAGAAAGATCCTGAAGTAAAGCACAACTACTTCCATAGTGGGACAGTGTTATGTGAAATAAGTGACTGTTAGGCTTCCTGCAGGTCTTGACAACATAGGAAAGGCAGATAATTAATTCAGCCAAGATGACAGTGGGCTGTAATTGGCTGCATATTATGAAGTTCAGACATTTCCCTCCTTTCTATCTCTGGGAGTGAGAAATTGCTATAGCATATGTGTGTAGAAGACATAAAACTTGCTACAGCAGTATTTTTATTTCCAAATTATTCTTAAAGCTATTTAAAAGTCACCACAGAACGTGCTTTACAGAAGCAATTTCATGGCTCCTTTAGGTTTTTGTGTAAATCCAGATAACTGAAATGTTAGCCTTGACTGACTATTGAGAAGGAAGGAGTTATACTTTGGCTTGGTTCAGGATATGGGAATTGGGACTGGGGTGAAGGATCTTGGTGGAGTCTCTTTAAATTCTTTCAGAGAATTTCTGCTGTGATTGGTAATGTAAGGGGCATTTGAAAGATGATCATTATTTGAGAAATGTTTCTGAACTAGAAACTTGCTAGCTTTGGATCCCGTTAATACTCACTGGCAATGATAGCCATTTTCCATTCCATGAGATCAATTTGGAACTTGAGCATAATTTTATTTCTGCTTCACAGTTCTTAAAATCCTGTTTGGAAATGCCATTAGGAGGATAAGGGATGTAATGAAAAATATGTTCTCTCATGTACCAAATCAAAGTGTATAGTTATGGAGCTGGCTATCTATACTGAACAACAGTTAACAAAATGAATTGGCTGCTTTCTCCATTCAAAGTTGTATAGTGTAAAATTCAGTGAAACATTCAATAACTGGAAAGATCACATCAGCATCAAGGATGCATTTAACAGGTTTCCTCCTACTGTATTATGAGAGTAAAAGCACAATGTACAACTAGCAATAAAGACTACAAATGAAGTTAAGAATTGTGGAAGATCTGAATGTAGAAAGATCAGTAGGAGGCATTGTACCTGGAAACCCAAGATTGGATGCTGGTGGAAGGACAGTGACAGAAACATGAGTCTTTGGGGACCAGTGCTTTATAAAATTGGTGTTCTTGTCAGTATCTTCCACTGAAGACTGAAAATTGTTTTTTGAAATTGGCATCTGTCATAGTCCTCCTTAGGGCAAAGGGGGCTGTATTTTAAGTGGTTGAACTTGCAATGTCAAACGAAGTGTCTACTCCCAATACCCATGTTGTATAGTAAGATATGGGGTGGAGTGAAAGGTGCTTTGTTTCCCTGGTTTCTATCAGCTTTTTAGAGTGGGAAGTTATTCCATAAATGAATGCATTGAATGAGGAAGTTTTATTTGTTATAAAGAGATTTGGTATAATCTTGTTTTCCTTGGTATAAAATGAAAAATAAAATCTAACAGAAACCATACTTAAGGCTAGATCCGTGTGTGTGTATATGTGAGTTGTGTTCACTATACTACACAATGAGACTGTTAAACTCACTAGACTGTTTGGAACTATAAAGTTAAGCCTCTTTAAAATGTTGCTGAGTTACACACTGGCTTAGTGAAATACATGTTTTCATATGAAACACTGGAGAACATTAAATGATGGCATTGCTAGGAAACACATCTTACCATCTTAATAAGTAGATGCAACTTTTAATAAGAATGCAAATGTGAAAAACTTGACAGTGGAAAATTACAAGAAGCTTACATATTCTTTAATTTTTTTTATCTGAGTTTTAAATAGAGACTGGAGTTAGGAAGGGGCTGCTTCTGGTTATGACCCTTCTAGGGGGAAAACAGGACTGACCTTAAGTGCAAAATGGATAGTATTTGGAAGACCTGAGGGGGCTCAAGAAATGAAGGTGGCTTATCAGTTTTGGCAGGAAAAGGTTTGGCTGGTAAGACCATTGAGCCCCTTAACTGCAAATACTGACAGGCTGAGCAGAAAACATGTGTGCTCTACCAGGCACAATCATTATTTTCATTGGCAGAATGTATTGCTCACAGTTTGGGTAGTCTATCCATTTTGTCAGTAATTTAATCTAGGTCGAAAAGAGCATGAGGTATAAACTGCCATTGTTGAACATCCCTGCAGGCATACCTGGCAGGATCCATTCCAAGTTTTAATGAGGAGACTTGCTTTATGTTGGGGTCCTGCTGGTGGCTTACAGTACCTATTTTGAGGTATTCTAAGATGGGGGTTAGTTCTTGAAATTGAACAAGGTACCTGCAGAAAAGTTGATGAGCCCCTCCACCCCTTGTTCTCTGCTCCTTTAAAAAATGATAATTAGGGAAGACTTTTAGACAGAAGTAAAAATACAAAGAAAGACATGAGATTATGTCTAAGGTGATAGTTTTCCTTTTAGAGGAAGAATAATTCTGAGAATTTAAAATAAAGAATTTGACGGCAGAGTCTTAATACATTTGATATCGTCTATATTTTTATAGTAACTTTATTTTAGAATATATGCCAATGATACATGGCATCTTGAATAATATGTTTTTATACTCTATTCAAGAAGTAAGCTGGCACGTTTACAAGAAGAGGAAATACATGGTGCTCTTGTAGTACTGTTACTAACCTCATTCTTTTTCTTTGGGAGTAATGCTGTCCCTCATCTGTCTCTAACATGCATTCGTTGGTTATTCTTGTCTGTGTTTTTATGATTTTTAAAAATATGTTGCAACCTATGAATTGAGAAATGAGAAAATGAAATGAGTACTACTTAAATTTTTAAAAGTTTTATATTAATAAATTTGATTCTGTGGATCATTTTGGGAATATCTTTGGCAAGAAAAAACAAGATATTTTCCTACTTTGTGACATTATCTTTGGAATCGACCAAGAAAGTTGCAGAAGGAATATTCTAATCCATGTGCTGAATAAAGGGTCAGTTAATTGTGAGACAGCCCTCCTTTTTTTCCTAATCAGATTTTTGGCAGAAACTATTTGGGATGTCTTATTCCTAGCATATTTATTCTCATACAGGGATTTTTATAGTACCAAGAAGATCATATTCTCGCCAAAATAAAATGGAGAGGAGAAAGGATTGCCTTTTGAGAATCAGGAAGACAACTACTGCAGGGGTTGAGGCAGGAGAACAGCAAGTTGGAGTTTAGCCTGGGCAATTTAGAGCGACCCTGTCACAAAATTAAAAAATATAAAATGTGCTGGGAATGTAGCTAAGTATTCCCTGGGTTCAATCTCTAGTACTGGCTGGTGGGGTGGGGTGGGGTGAGGATCGGGGAGAAAACAAGAAAGAAACTCAATAATTTATATCTATTATAATGGTATATGCTGTTTATTCAATACTAACTATATTTGAGGTACTAATCTAGGAACCCATTAATCTATGTCTAATCGAAAGAGAAAAATCAGATAGCAACACAGAACTAAGAACACCAGAATGGGGAGAGTGTACTCTAATGACTTATTAACTGCAACAAGAAATGGAATAATGAGAGATTGGCCAGTAAGAAGTAAAGAGAATTCTAAAGCATGTAAGAATAGCAAGTACGATGTGTCATCACTACACTGGTGCTGAAATGGAGCACTCGGGAAGAGCCTCATTCCCAGACTGAGATCCAGGGCGTGCCTGAGAGGATGCAGTTGTAGGTCCCTGTGGCAAAGAAATTGCTGGGGTGCCGTGGAACTCACTGGCAGTCTGCCCTCTTGGATGTTGGGGAACCTATTCACTGGATGGTGGTTTTTTTGAGACACTCTGATACAAAATTCTCTCAAGAGGGTGCTGGGAAAGCTGCTGGCCTTTGGATGATTGTGATTGTCTTTGTTTTACAAGGTAAGACCCAACTCTTGGAGAATGTGTGTGTACCACAGGAGCTGGGTACTATAGAGGTCTCATTCCTTCTGCAGTGTCCCTTTAGCACCCTCTACTGATAAACCTTAGGCTTGTGCCAGAGGGTAAAAGAAAAACATTTAAAGGGCCCAGATCCATATTCATAGAGCAGGCAAAAAGAGGAAATTTGAGGCTTAGAGGCAATAAACTAATTACTGGACCAGAAATCTGTGCTGCTACTTTTTTAGTCTAAAGAGACTAGAAGTAGTGAAATGGGACTATTTATTCCCCTCTTGCAAGTGAAGAAACTTATTTAAGCTGAGAGAGATAAGTTACTTCTTTAGGGACATAGTGCCAGTAAATGGCAGTTTCACATTTCAAGACCTTTCTACTCCCCCAGCCTCTTTCAAAAAGGGATACCAACAGTTAAGGTCTAGAGATGGACAGTTGTGCCAGATTCTCTTGTCTAGGTATTATGTCACAGATCACCATTAAGTACAGTATTAATTCACTCCTGGCTGGTCATACAGATGAGGGAATCCGAATAAGTACCAGTTGTGTTTTTACAGTAGTTTATTAGATTTTGAGGCATAAAGGAATTGATTGTCTCTATTTCAGTGAAGTCTCTGAAGTCTCTTTTTACCTATATCTTAGCTGTGCTCTTACAGTTCAAAGTTCAGGAGCGTACCTGTTGGTCCATTTGAGAGCTCAGAGATCTCAACTTGAATCCCTTGGAGGGAAGGGGTAAAGATGATGGTTCCTCGGTTTTTATTTGAAGATTTACTTTCTCTCCCTTAGACTGTGCTTCCGGTTGTTTCCTGGATGACTCTGGGTGTGTAGCTCTGCTTCTTTGGAACCTCTGTTTCCTAGTAGGCTGTACATACTTACCTCATGTTATGGTTGATATATCATGTCAACTTGAGAAGTTTAGAAGTGTAAACCACTCCGCAGGGAGCCAGGGTCCTCACTTAGCAAACATTAGGAGCCTATGAATAGGAGGACATGGAGATGGTGTGATTGCTATAACCCACCCTGGTCGGGTGGGGGGGTGGGTGGGGTGGCATAGGGTGGGGTGGGTAGCTTGCTTACAATATAAGGGAGGAAAAGAGGCTTGCTCTTCCTCCTTTTGCTCTCTTTTGCCGCCTTGAAGTGTTACTCCTGTGCCATGTCACCCTGCTTTGGAGCCAGCTGACTCAACTGAAACCTCCACAAATTGTGAGCTAAATAAACCTTTCTTTCCTTAGTTTTGAGTGTTGGGTGTTTTGTGCCAGCAATGAAAGAAAAGTAGGACACCTCATTTTGGGCAGTAGATTTATACCTCAAATTTTTGTAATAGAAGTGTCATTTTTATGCTGATTTACACAATAATGTTTAGAATTGCATTATCATTTGACTTTGGGTGAGTTACTTAAGCTTTCTAGGACTTAGTTCTTTCTTTCATTCTTGAATCTTTTTTAAAAATTTTTTTTATTTTAAAGAGAATAAAACAAAAAAATATAAAATAGAGCATAGCACATCAAAACAGAACAATGCAAGCAATATAGGACTTCAAAATGAGACAACAGGAAAAAAAACAAAAAAACAAAATAAGACAACAGAAAATCAACAGTGGCTACCATAGTGTCCCTTGTTTTTTTCGAAATAGTTGTTCATACCTTCACACACAATAAATTCAAACAAAACAAAACAGTATAATACCAATCAGAACAAAAGAATGAAAGCATTACAGGCCTTCAAAACCAGACAATAGGAAATCAACAATGGCTACCATATTGTCTCTTGTTGTCTTCAAAATAGCTGTCCATACCTCCTCATATGTTTGAATCAAATTCATTCTTTAATCTATAAAGGAGAATGGCTTTGCTTTTCCCTTCCCTCCCCTCCCTATCCCCTCCC
>RJWT010023631.1:0-16745 GCA_004365215.1 Cuniculus paca | reverse complement strand
TTAAAAATTTATGATGTCATACTAAATGTAACTGCTTCTAGTAAGAACCTGGACTGCATTCACCATTCATTATTTTATGACCCTGGAGTCATTTTCTCAGAATTTTGTATAATGGAAATTATAATAAGGATTAAATGAGATTATACGACAAAAAGTGTTTCACCCCCCTACCTGGCTCAGAACGAGGTGCTCAGTAATGGGACATTATTTTTCCTTTTCTCTACTCTTGTATTATTGATCCATCAGAAGTGTTTGCAGTGATTCGTGGTTTATGGCACCATCCATGTTTTAAAAGAGGGGATAGATCCCTCTTGTTCTTGTTTTAGGTTATTGGTTTTTATGTTATTAGTTTTAAGTACTCTGCTCATTAGGCACAGATGATTTAATTGTCTGGATGCACTTTGGATTAAGCAGGAGAGTAAGAAAAACAGACTTACTTTGAAAAACAAATTGAAATCCTGCAACATGAACTGATACTTTCAACAAAGGGAGGGTGAAACCTCACTTTAAATTCTAAAGGTCTTTTCTTTCTTATCAATTTGAGATGCAATAGTTTTCCTGCTTTATGTTTGTAAGACAGGATGGACTGTGACATTACCAAGCCCACTGGGACCCTTTCAGAAAATATTTCTTTGTATTGTTGACTTCCTGAGTAATTCATCCTTCAAGCAAGAATATAGTTAAATAGGTGATTCAGGAAAAGGTTTTCCTTTTTAGATTGTAAGCCACCATGTCCCTTTTCATTGGAAGTTGTGTGAAGCCACGCCAGGCAGGGTAAATAAAGAAAAGCCAGCCTGTGTTAACCTGCTTCATGAAGATCTAATGATATGCCCACTTCTTTACTCAAGATGCTTTTGTTACCAAGAAAGAAGAACATTGAGAGATGTAGGAGCTCAATGCCTGCATGACAGCAGACATGAGTCTCTTCTAGCAGGTACATAGCAACAGACCTTTAAATAGAACCCACCAGCTGTTAATTTAGAAGAATAAGAATATTTTGCTTTTTCTGCAGTCCAGCTTTCTTTGATTTAAGCATTAACCCATCTTATATTATTTTCAAGCAATAGCTGACAATAAGCAAAATTCCCCTACCATCCATAAAGCTTTGAAAAGTTCCAACCTCATTTTACAGATAAAAATTCAGGCAGTTTACTCACACCTTTGGTAGAACCTGAAAGAAATTTTCCCTTCAGGTGAATAGCTTTAAAGACATATGTGTGTCTTTCTGGTGTAAGCCTGCATCCTCCCTGGACAGAGCTATGTTGGAAGAAAACCTGGAGATTTGTCTAGATTAATTCCAGATCTGCTTTCAGATCCAAAATGACCCCATGCACTCCATTTCAGGATCACCTGCTTGCCCACTGTCATGTGTGGATTCCCTGAGATTTTGTTTTTACTTTTTGAGTATGCAAGCGACGTTTGCCTGTTCATCTAAAGAATGAAGTAAACTCGATTAGATTTGTTCTCCATCTGGGAGCAGGAAATTAACTTTGAAAATGATTTAAATCTCTTGCCTGGGGAAGGATTTTTACTGCCCCAAGTTCAGTAGTTCAATTTGACAGAAGCCTCTGCCAGATTTCTCATACATAGTTGTGTTTAAAAAAAGGATGAAAATGAAGCTACTTTAAATTTCATTAACTGAATTCTTGTATCTGGCCAAGTTTGGAGATCTGCCAGGCACAAAACACTGCCCCAGTAAACATTTTAAGTAGACACATATTACTAGTTTCAAAGAAGAAGAAATATATGCATTTGTATATGAGATAAAAGTCTTTGGGACTGTCATTCTATGTGATACTGGTATTCTGTGTAATCTTTTCTGTTTTTTTCTTTTGTTCAGACCATAAATATAAGCAGTATAAGTCAGGAACTATGAAGACTGATTGTACTTGTTTGGAGTTTATAAAACAGCAAAGTTATTTTGACGTATTTCTGATGATGCCCATGATAATTGTACTGAAAGGTCAGTCGTCAAAGAGGGCAAGGTGTTCACATTAGTACCTATTTGGATTTGTTTTTATGTGCAGGTAGATGTCAATTTTTGGATTATTCTTCTTGATTTATTTATTGTCATGTCTCTGTAATTAACACTGGTGATAACATCAGGAAGCCTTAACTTTGTGATACCCTCAACACGCACTGATGTTTATATATGCCTTGGTCTCTATCACTGTGTTGTCTTTGATTAGACTCTTTCATCCAATGTCCTGAATAAGATTCCTACTTTTCCTCAAAGCACTCACACTCGTATGTTTCCCCTTACATGAAAGAGTGCTTACTTCACATCTGCCTGGTGGATTGTAGTCATTTCATGCCAAGTTAGGCCATGGCAGCAAGTAGCTCTCAGGCACTCCCTGCCACCCAGCTGTCTGCAGGCCCCCCTGTCCTCTCCTGTCTCAACTTCCTTTCTTGCTCCTGATATCTATCCACTGGGAGTTGATGGATCTGCCTTTGTGTGAGGTTGCCTTAGTCCATTTTCTGTTGCTAATTCACAGTATCACCGACTGGCTAAGTTAAAAAGGCAAAGGGTTTCTTTGGCCCATGCTTCCAGACAGAGAAGCTTCATCTAGTGATTGCCCTCTTGCAGGTGGAGTCCCAAGATGGGTCAGGGCATCACATGACAAGGCACAGAGGGCACCGACAGACCCTGATGAATGGATTTCATAGCAGACCCACGCTTCAGATAGTCCAGTGCCCATCAATCCTCATCATAATCAGGTCTTTGAGGTTCCACCTGGCTTCACCTTTTAATATTATAGAATGAAGATTAAATTTTAACCTGTGCTTTGGAGGAGACAAACCATATTTACACCACGGCATGGTGTAATCATTGATACATTGTGTCAACTTGAGAAGTTTAGAAGTTTAACTAAGGGACTCAGCAGGGAGCCAGGCAGACTCACTTTGTAAACATTCTGAACCTGTGCAATAAGGGGGCATGGGGATTTTGTGATGGCTACACCTCTACTGGGGGGCTGGTAGCCTGCTTACAATAGAAGGGAGGAAAAGAGGCTTGTTCTCCCCTTTTTTGCTCTTGCTGTTTTTGCTGTCTTCTGCCACCTTGAACTGTTGGTCCTGTGCCATGTCCCCTGGCCCCGCCTTGAAGCCAGCTGATTATGGACTGAAACCTCCACCAACTATGAGCTAAATAAACCTTCCCTTCCTTAATTTTGAATGTGGGGTGTTTTGTCTCAGCAATGAGAGAAAAGTAACCAATACACAGGAATATTATCAGAGTTACAGCAGAGGAAAAAGAGTAGACATTGAACCCTAGCATGCAAGCTAAATCTTCTGGCTATTAGTGGTATCTGCTAGAAGTGTATATCTCTTTCCATCATGTTGAAATGCCCAGATAAAACTGTATAACCAAACCTAATGTCAGTGAGGGTGGGGAATGTAGTTCTTTTTCAGGGACTGGTTTCACAGGGTAGAATCCCAGCTATTTTAAGTAAGATTAAAACCATAAGTAAAGTGTGCATCACATGATCCAGTATATACATGCACAGATAAAGTAATGCAGGGAACATACTAGGTGCTTCATAAAGATTTACTGACTGAATGCTGCTCTGTGATGTACTCTGATATTCTTAATTACATTCTTTATAAATTACTTATAACAACCCACCATATTTTATGTTTTATTACAATTTTAAAACACTCATTTAGTAAATGTGAGAACATGAAAGCAATATAATTCCAATCCTTCATTCTGTTTTTTCACGTGAAAACATAACATACATTTAAGCATTTTCTCTGTGCTAGGTGTGTGTTCACAGCATTGTTGTAAAATGACTATAATGAATTGAACTAGACATGGAAGAGGCCCAAGGTTATGATCTCCACAGATAATCTAATAGAAACATATGGTGATGCTCATATAGGAGAGGTGGGTGTGTGAACTGGGAGGCAACCTTTGAGGAAAAGGTTTTCCCAAAGACGTCGTACTTAACTAGATCATGATAATGAAATGTTACAACTATTAAGACAATTCTCCACAGCATGAATGTTGATGGCAAGTTTAAAAAAGTGAGGTACAATGAAGAGGGGTCACAAATATTGGGAAAATTAGGGCCTTTTATATCACCAACAAACTACCCTTCAGCTACTATGGTAGGTGTGGCAGGAGCTCTTGGTCTGCGACCATTGAATAGTCACATGAAAGAAGAGCCGCAAAACTGTAAAGATTTTGTTTCATAGGTCAGATGTAAGGTTAACAAATTCCTTACTTCCTACTGTTATTAGATGAGCTTTTTTGTGTCTTCCAAGTATACTGAGCTGACTTTTTTCTTGTAAGTTTTCCCAAATGAGATCTGTCATGTACCAGTTCTGCAGGTGTGAAAAAAATCAACCTCAATGTTGTTATCTATATAAATAAATTCATAGTAGTTAACTTCACATCATTTGGGAAATATGCAGGGGAGCGTGGAACAAAACAAGCTTACTTTTGTAAACACATAAGCATCAGAGAGCTAAGCCATGGTTCTCTGGGAAAGTGTTAGGTCAGCATCACTGTGTTCCTGAAGGATTTCCCTAAGGCATGCAAGATAAACACTGGACCTTGAGTTACAACATCTGTATATTAGGAAGAGCAAGAAGGAAAAGGTCAGGGAGAAGGAACGACCTCACAGAGGCAAGCCAGATTTTTCTAGAAATCTCTGGCCAAATTTGGCTCCCAACTCATTAGTGAAAAGTCCATCTTCATATCAGATGGATACTTCTAGCATCAAAGGAGACTGAAAACTAAAAATAAATATATAAATAATTTGCCATAGTCCTGGCCTGAATAAAATGAGTTTCTTATAATGTAGCATGGTCACATCTTCCTACCTAAACAAGGTTGTTCAGGGAATCGAATGAGACAGTATCTTTAAAAGGGCATGAGAAATTTCAAAAAATCATTAATAAGTAAAAATTTTTAAAATAAGAAATGTATACTCTGAAGCCTAGCTAACTAGCTGTCCCTAACACACACCAAAATATTTATGACAATTCCAAGCACCAGTTCAAAAACATACACATGGCTACACATAATTATTTATAAAAATGGGTTATGTGCCTAGATGTACATTTAGTCACCTAACTCTAAATGCCTTCGTGTTATTCACAGATAATTTATATTAGTTTATAATTAACTTTCACACATATGTAGATGTAGCCATACCAAATACATGCACATTAAAGTCACTGACAAAATAAAGATAGTATCTTTTCTGTTAATTTTATGCTACTGGGCTGGGGATTTAGCTCAGTGGTATAAGTGCCTGCCTGGCAAGTGCAAGGCCGTGAGTTCGAGCCCCAGTACCAGTAAAACCAAACGAAACAAAACATTTATGCTACTGAGGATTCGAAATTTTTCACAATGCAATACTATGAATTCATCAAACTATTATTTACATGACTATCTTATCTTTTCCAAAGATGTTTCTAACTGCAACCTTGGAATGTATACATTAATAAGGGAGGCAGGTGTTCACATTTATTACAAATTTCACAGGCAATCTGGAAGGTTCAGAGTCTTGAAAATTTGAGCAGAATGTGGCCCTGTTGGAAGGAGCCAAGAAGACCCATGGAAGATGTAATCCTTCCTGGGTGTATCATGGTACATGCTGCTGCACTTAAATAGTGATTATTCTATTAGCTGATGAGGATGAAACGTGGTCTAATGCGTTGAAACCACAGCAAGGAGTGTTTTATTAAATAAAAGAGGGAAAAAGCAATAAAAGCTTCCAGAAAAATGTCTTCTTTTCCCCACTGGAGATATTCAAGGGACAAAATCATTGCTGTTTTAATAACTGTCTTTCTGACATGATGGAAGAGCTACTTTACATCTTACCTGTACTTCTAGACATTTATTTCACTTTTGCATTATTTTTACTTACTAGAATAACTCACCAGTAACTTTTATATCATTACATTGTGATTAAAGCAAGGCAGTATCTGTGAAGTCTGTAAACTAAAAAAACTATAAAAAATATAAGCCAAAATAGTGCAGTAATATTACAGTCTTACTGTAACACAGAATTTTGTACTGATGCAATTGCAGTATTTTCCAAGTACTGTCCAGGGTCCCTGGGTGCTCCTGATTTCTAGTACCACATGAGGTCAAACAGTATTTTCACAATAGCATGAGATCATTTGCCTTTTTCACTGCATGGACACTTGAACTGATGGTAAAAAAAAATAGTTGATAAAACTGCTAACACCTTCACGTGTACCAAGGTTTGGCACAGAAAGGTATAGGGAGTGATTGTGTTTTTCAGCATCATGCATCCTAAATGCAAAAAAAAGAACAAAGGCCAGTTTATCCCATGGGTGTCCTTCATAAAACTCTCACTGCATATACTGGTTTTATTAAATCTTGATCTTTGAGTGCACAGCTGTTAAATATTCTCTATGAGATACTGGGCAGAGTAGACACTTTAAATACTTCTGCAGCACATCCAAGTTCCTGGTCTTGAAAAGATGGATATTGTAAACAATACTAGCTTTTCAGTTGACTCCACGCTTTCCTGAAAGCAAAACCGACCAAGTGTGGTTCTAGATCCTTGGATATTTGGTGGTCGTTTTCTCAAAAATTAATGAAATGAACATATTTCAAGGAAAGAAGACTTACAATATCATTGGCAATCAGTATGCTACGCTGAGAATTAAAATTGTAAAAACTTGTATTTACCAACAAGAACCTATTCTTCCTGACTTTTCTGAGGAAATCAGGAGTGATAGTAATGAATGTAATTTTTTATCTTTCTCTTTTTTCTCTCTTTTCTCCCTTCTTTCTTCCTTCCTTTCCTCCTTTCTGTGCTGAGACTTGAACCTGAGGCCTGACATATGTTAGCCATATACTGACCTCTGAGCTACATACCCAGGATCTAGTAGTGCTTCTTAGATGTCAGCTGCAAAGGTAAATCTGAATCTACCCCTTGTCAAGGTTTGGTTTAGAATCAACGAAAAGTATATACAATCATCTGAAAAAGTTACTGTAGTGGTTGATTGACTGTGTCAGGTTGAGACATTTAGAAGATTAACTAAATTGGCTTAGCAACCATCCTAGGGTGGCTCATCACCTGGACAGTATAAAAGGGAAAGAGGAAGACCTAATGAATTCTATTCTTTGGAGGAGCTCCAGTCTTTGCCTTGGGCTTGGACATCCTCAGTTGGTTTCCAGTGTAGACTCTTCAGCTTTCTGGCGTAGACTCTTCAGCCTTCCAACATGGGCCTTTTTGGCTTTCTGTCACAGACCCATCAACCTGCTGGTGCAGACTTGCATGGAACACAGGAGTGAACTCCAGACCTTGGGTTAAATCCTTCGGCCTCCAGTGTTCAGATGCCCTTCTGCACGCTTCCTCTTCTGACTCTGCCACTGACCATTGTAAGCCAACCTTGTAATTTCTTATACATTCATATAGCTTGTGTTATATCTGTTTTCTCTAGTAAAACCCTGACCAATGCAGTTACTAAAATATTTCTCACAGTTTCAAACTACTTATCTTTAGACAGCTGTATTTTCTTTGCATACTGCAACCAACACAATATATAACAAAAGGAAAGCAGAGCAAATTGGAGGATGCAACTATCCCTTATTTAGTGATACTAGATTTGCAAAAATAAAGCATTCTTCTCATTACATTTCATTTGTTTTTAAAAATATAGCTATTGTTTATAAATTACATGTTTTAATGTTAACATGTAACAGGTGTATTACTACTACTGGTAAATAGCCTAATACATAAGAAATTTAAATTTTTCTATTAAAAAATTGATGTAATCACACAAGTAAATGCCATTTTGGGGTCTTCTATTAAAATTAAGACTGTGTAGGGGTCTTGAGTCCAAATGTTTGTTAACTATGCCTACAAAGAAATGAATAAAACATTTTGTTTAACATTATACCGTTGTTTGACACAATTGAGAATTTGACTCATTTCTTGAGTCCTTTTTTTATGTCCCATACTTGGTTTTTATTCCCCAGTATCATTTAGATAAGAAGAAACCTTCTTAAGCTCACAATGCTTTTTAAATCTTAACAATCCCCAAGGTCTGTGTGTTTCTCATTGTGTTTCACATGATGATTGTATTTTTTTCTTCTGAAATCTTATAGTAAGCCAGAAACTATGAGCTCCAATATGTTGGAAAACCCATTCTGGGAAAAAAGAAACACAAGAAAAGAAACTGATTCAAGGTGTTCGCCACTGCCTTAGCACTGCCTACCAGCTTGGCATTGCTACTCAGTGTTGGCAGGGGGGAGTTGCACACAGCTGTCATCCTGAGTGGTAGACGCTGGCTCCCACCTATCCTAAGCCCTTAGTGGCCTGGTTTGATTTACCTCTTATTTTGTAAGAAAATGTAATTCAACCTTCTACTATTTTTACCTAGGATTGTCTTTGGCAATGGCACTGACAGTGTCTCCAAAAGTTAAGTCAATCTGTTTCTGAATCTCTGTCCGTCAGTCAGTCATTTGAACCCTCAGAATATTGTGGAGAGAAAACTTTAAAAGAAATCTAATACACAATTCATTTTCTATTTTATATTTGACTATTTTGTAGATTATCTTATCTGCAAGAGCTGCAAAGGTGAGTTTGCCATGCTACTACCGAAATACTAGTTCTTGAAGTCCAACTGCAGCATCCCTTGGGAACTTGTTAGGAATGCAGAACCTCAGACCTGGCTCAAGACTTAATCAAAATCTGCATTTTAACAAGATCCCTCCATGAGCCCCACCGTGTTTGTGAACCCTGTTACTTGTAATTTGAGCCCTAATGATCTGAGCTTGCTGTCTTATAATTGGCAAAGAGTTAACACATAAAAACAGCCTCACCAAATGTGTTAAGTTTCAGGGTTTTTGCCAAAATATCCCACTCATCTTCTTAGTTTGTCTGCAATGTTATTTTCTTCTAGCTAATTAAAGTTGTCTCTTTCCAAATACTAGAATGATTCTTTGTGTTTCCATAATCTGTTTTCTTTAAAGCATGGACTTTCTATTCTCTTTCGAAGCATCAGATTCATCATGTCAGTTCCTATTAGGTTTTTGTGTCCTTGGAAATATTGATGTATAAATTCTTGGCTCTGTGGAATGATCAGTTAGAGTTGGTATATATTTTTCTTCTCCGTTGATTTGGAAATTCACTTTTATATGTTACTACTGAATTAGTAAAGTGTTAACACACTGCAGTTCTGAATTTTGTGAATCACCCCTAACCCCTTGGCAATAAAGGCCAATATAATTTACTATCATATAGTTCAAGAGCTTGGCAGAGTTATTGGGCATTTTAGGGAAGGAAGAATACATATAAAATTTATTAATAAATTTATAGAAGTTTAATCAAGTCCCTGTAAGGCAGCTAATCTATGTCATCTGGGCTGCACTTTAGAATTATCTGGGAAACTTTTAAGAAACCCTAAGGCTGGGTCTGCTCCAGACCCAGTGTGGCATAGTTGGTTCAGCATTATTCCATGTGTTAGTCTTTTTTTTTTTTGAAGAGAATAAAACAAATACAAAATAAAACAGAATATTCAATCAGAACAAAACAAAAAATGTGATACAAGATGTCACAACAAAATAAAAATAAACCAACAATGGTTACCATGTTGCCCCTTGCTATCTTCAACATAACTTCCCATACCATCAGGCATAATAAAATCAAGCACAACAGAATAGAATAAAACCAATCAAAACAAAACAATGAAAGCAATACAGGACTTCAAAAAAAGGCAGTTGAAATGCCACAGTGGCTACCATAATGCATCTTGTTATCTTCAAAGTAGCTGTTTATATCATCAGACATAATAAAAACAAACAAAGCAAAATAGAATAGTCTATCAAAACAAAACAATGAACATAATACAAGACTTCAAGATGAAAAGAAATCAATAATGGCTACTATAATGCCTCTTGCTATCTTCAAAATAACTGCCCATACCCTCATATATAATACAATCAAATAAAACAGAATAGAATAAAACCAATCAAAGGAAAACAATGAAAGTAATACAGGACTTCAAATAAGACTGTGGGAATACAACAGAGGCTACCATGATGCATCTTATCTTCAAAGTAGCTGCTTAGACCATCACACATAACAAAATCAAACAAAGCAAAATAGAATAAAATCAATCAAAAGAAAAAGCAATAAAGGCTTTGGAACAAGATAATAGGAAATCATTAATGGCTGCTATCATCCATTTTGTTACTTTTGCAATAGCTGTCCATGCCATCAAATATAATGAAATCAAACATAACTAAACAATAAAATCAAACTAAACAGAATCATGAGAACAATACAGGGCTTCAAAACAGAATAATAGGTTAACAATGGCCCTTGCCTTCCCCCTGGAGACATCTCCCCTTTCACTTTCACAACCTCTATTTTGTATTTTGGATTCCACTAATTTCCCCAGTTTCTTATACTAGGGAGACAATACGATGTTCACCTATGTGACTCTGAACCCTTTCACTCAGGAGCATGCTCTCAAGTTGTATCCATTTACCTACAAGAGTCTCAAGGTTATCTTTCTTTATAGCTGAGTAGCTTTCCATTGTATAGAAATGTCTTATCTTTCCTTTCTGTTCTGCAGCTGATGGGAAAGCTACACTTACTATTTTTTTCTGGTTCCCTGTCACATACAGCATTGTTTTCTCTCCTTTGACTTTTAATCTATGAATTCCCTTTTGAGTTAAATGTGTTTGTTGGATAAAGCATATTGATGAATCTTGTCTCCTGATTCACTCTACCTGTGTTTTTTTTTATTGGTGAATTGAAGCCATCTATATTAATGGTTATGACCAATATGCAATGGCTCATCTCTGCCATGCTATTTTCTTGCCATTGGTTGTGTACTTTCCCCCTCCATTCTACTGTCTGTCCCACTTGGTGATCCTCCTTGCCACTGTTCCTGGAACCATGGTCTTTTTTATCTCTTTCTAAAATGTCCTTCAGTATTCTTTGTAGGGTTGGTTTGGCAGTCATGAATTCCTTCAGTTGTTCTTTGTCATGGAAGTATCTTGTTTCTTCATTAATTTTGAAAGATAGTTTTGCAGGGTACATCAATCTGGGTTGGAAGTTGTTTTCTTTCAGGACTTGCATTACTTCACTCCAGCCTTTTCTTGACTTGATGGTTTGTGTTGAGAAGTCTGTTGTGATTTTGATGGGTTTTCCTTTATAGGTGATCTGTTTCTTTTCTTGAACAGCTTTTAATATTCTGTTCTTGAGTTGAATTTCTGGGATCTTGATTATTATATGTCTAGGTGTAGATTTACTTTGGTTATGGCTAGCTGGAGTTCTATTTGCCTCACTTATCTGAATAGTACATCTTTCTCCCATGTTTGGGAAGTTTTCTGCTAGTACGTCTGTAAAAAGAATTTTAATGTCTTTTGTGTTGACCCCTGCTTCTTCATTGATACCTATCACTCTTAAATTATTTCACTTTGCATCATCTTGAGGCTGTTGGATTGTTATTTCCTGGTTCCTCCTTATTTGTAAGAGGCCTTTCCTTTCCTGATCAAAAGCTGCACACCTGTCTTCAAGGTCTGAAAGTCCATCTTCAGTTTCTTTCAAGTGATTTTGCCAGCTTTCAATGGAGATTTTAACTTCCTGGATATCTCTTTGAATCTGTTTCATGCATTCAAAATCTCTCTTACATTGTTCATTCATGGTTTCCCTCATTTTCCTTTGCTCCTCTATTTTTTTTTTACCAATGTCTTCTTTAGAGAAGCTTAGCAATTCTTTTATTATGTTTTTCATTTCTTCTTTTACCTGAGATAGTATTTCTGTTCTAATTTCTTTTATAGCCTCATGGAGTTGTCTCTTTACTTCAGTTGCCATCACTGCAGAAACTTCAGGTGTGCAATTCCCGATCTCTTTCATGTTTTCATCTCCTGGACTTGCTCTGCTTGGATTGGAGTCCAGGGACTGCCTTTTGTTTCTTCATCTTGACATATTCCTGGGTTCTTCCAAACAAGCTGGTAGTGGGGTTTTGGGAAGCTCCCACGTTGGCTACAATTTCTCTGGAGCCTGACTGGTTTACCTGTCCAGTGCTGGCTACAGGTGTCCAATGGTGGCCACTGGGTGCTCTGGTGCAGGGCCTGCTTCTGTTTTCCCCAGCTCTTGCTGGTTACCTGGGGAGGAAGTGTCCCGAGGGCTGCTGGAATGCATGCAGAGCAGGGCCTGCCTCTGCCTTCCCTCTGAGCTGGTTACCTGTGAGCAGTGTCTTCCTTTGCCTGCTGGAATGCGTGTGGAGCAGGGCCTGCCTCTGCCTTCCCTCTGAGCTGGTTACCGGTGAGCAGGGTATCCCTTTGCCTGCTTGTGTTAGTCTTTTTTAAAACTCTCAAAATGAAGCAAAAGAACAATTGAGGGTCAGTGCTATACAAAATGACAAAGCCAGCAGTAACCTTGCCTTGGCAGTCTAACTGTAGACAGGGTCACCTTTCACTGAGGAGTCTCCTAAGCAGGCACAAGGATGAGCAGTGTCTAAGTTTGTCTTCTGAGGCCCTGAAGTTCACTTGTTTGTTTTTAACCTGCTTTTATGAAAGCAGCAGAAAGAGTAAACTGAAATGATAAGGTTGCACTGTGGAATAACTTATATAAAGTTTAATAGATAGGAACCCAATTTTCATTCTGAGACTGTGATTTACGGTCCCACAGGACTCTGTTCAGGTGCTTATTGTGAGCTTTACTAAAGTTATTGGTTAGTTTAGTGAGAATAATAGCTTTGATTCAGGACACCAAGCCACAGTTTTGCCTACCAGGAAGTTGGTATTTGCCATATCCAGATGTATACGCTCCTCCCTGTTTAGTTACAAAGATATAAGTTACTTGTTTCTTCTGCTCAAACAGTATTTCCAGTGATTTAATGGCCATTTTTTTAGCATGAAATTTTCAGAGATGTAATTACTATAAGCCAACTATGATGACCAAAAGACCATATTTTTTTTATAAACTGTAAGGAAACCTTGTGACCATGGACCTCATACAAATGTTAAATTACCATAAGATCCTCTGACATGGTATAATCAGTCACTAATTCTTCTTGCACATGTTCAGGAGCAGACTGTTGTAAGAATTCAGAAGTTTACATTTTTCACCTCAAATCGAGTAATAAAATCGATCAGCAGCCTGGAAAAATGTGACAAGTTTATCCCGACCTTAGGCAAGGTTCACTTCTACCCAAAAAGGCAAAAACCGGGAAGGAACCCAATCTTACCTCCTTTGGGTTTTGCCAAACAAAGCAGCCAAGAGTCACCAGAGTAGTATCTCTGGTGTGGTCCTTTGTGGATCTTCTCCAGGCTGATTGTCAGCTGTTAGCTGGTTCACAGGTATGCTTCAGGTAGGAGGATGAATAAAAATACACACATACATACATATATACATACATACATACATAAATGGTTTAATAATCCTTGTTGAAATCAAGGGATGAGATTTATCTTTTTCTTTTAGTCTTCAGAAAACTTGTACTTTCTCATCTGTTTGAAATGTAAATACATAAAAAAAAATCCAAGCATTTGTCAGTACTAGGGCCTATGAATTTCCTTCTCAGAGAACTGGAGCCTTCTCTTTGTAATGTGAACATTAGGGGAAATAATACCCCCATCTCGAGGTTTCTGTGGGAGGGTAGGAGCCTAACTTTGGGGCACCTTGTTGTAAGTTCCAAAAGTACTTCCTGTCATCCAGAGATGAGAAGTTTGTGACCCTCTGGATACACCCATAGGCTATTGTGGATGGTCACCCACCCCTGTTACCTGTTAAAGTTAGAATAAATTGTGCTTGGCATGTTGTTGAGTCCTTTTGCTTGAGAATTAGTTGCTGTTTGTACTGGAAACATGTATCTGTGGGTTGTGCCTATTTGGCAATATACAATTGTAGAATTTCTCTGTCTTTCTAATCTCATAGTGGAGTGGTCATACCAATCACTTTCTAGTTTAACGTTCATTCAATAATAAAAGCATTTTGTTTCTTTACTACCTTTGCAGAGAACATTTCCTATTTAGAAAGTTTTATATTTAAATACATTTCCCTCACATTGATTTCCCAACAGTCTTTCTCCTGTACTATTGAAGCCTCACCTGGTCACCTTCCAGTTTTAGTTTGTAAGTCTTTAGTGTTCGTTGGTGCAGCCTGAAATTGCTCAAATTCCAGCCACGTTTTTAGCTGGACTTCATTATTTCATCACACGTGCTCCTTAATCCTGATGGTGAACTTGTTTGCCTAGGAGATTAGTAAAGCACCTTCCAGCTGTGTCTAGGTCACTGCTGGAGTTGTGAGCTTGGGTGACCTTGGGCTGCATATCTGCTCCCTGGCTCCTTCCTCTCTGGCTCTTCCCTCTGCTTCTGAGTGCCAGGGGTTTGCAGCTTTCCTCCACTGTGCCCTTCTGCCTTGGAGCCTGTTCATATTAATGTGGACTGGATCTCAAGCTGTCTGCCAAAGTGAGCCTTTTCTCCTTTAAGGTGTGTATATCAGGTATTTGGTCACCATAATGGAAAAGTGACTCACACTCCATAACTACTTTTCTTGCTACTTTGCAAAGAAGTAGTCCTTGGTGGGTTTTGCTTTCAGTGAGAGTGTTTTACAAATGCCATCTATAAAATTTTGTCTCCCCTGTATTCCTGAGTTAGAAGATTTTTTTAAACCTTCTTAATTTAGGTATAACAGAATAACTTCTAAAGTTCTCTGATTATTGCCTTACAGAGTTTTCAATTTTGAGGGGTAAATATAAATGGCTAATGTTGAGCTGAATTTTAACTAAGGTGGCTGACCATTGCTATGGTAATATTAATATCTATAGGATCAACTTAACCTAATAATAAATAGAGAGAGGTATAGACCTTGGAAATAAGAGTCACAGTTAATAGGAAACAGACTTACAGGAATCAAGAACAATTTCAACCTTGCCTCTTTTTACCTCCTGAAAGACCTCTTTCTAAACAGACTTGGAGTTGTACTTTTCAGCCAAAATTCATACAAAAAATGCCTATTAAAATAGATTCTAAAGCTATTATTACTGGGACTGAGTCAGAGAAAATGCATTATACAGTGAGTGCTAGAGCCAAAAAAGGAATGGAACAGTTAATGTGAAACAAAGGTGCTCCTGCCTCATGCAAGTGAAATAGTATTTTGAAGGTCATTTGCACATAAATGAAGAGTTTTCTCCTCTACTACTGCCTGTTAAAGTTTTAAAACACATAACATCAGAGGAATAGGAATGTGCTTATGCCTTTGGACAGTGTGTTTGTACTATCTGATTTCCATGTGATGGTTATTAAATTTAGATCAAGGAGAAGGATTTTCTATATCTCTGTGATTACTGTCATGAGATCATCAGCTTGGAAAAAAAATAAGTAATTGCCTGTGTTAAATACCTCTACCAAACACAAAATAAATCTTTCTCAAAAACTAAAGTAGTGTAATTGGTCCCTTCATGGATAGAGCTTTAATAAGCATAGTAATTCATTTAAATTCAATTTAATGAGCACTTTATTAGGCATCTACATGCATTTTCAAAGTGCTTTGAATACTATAAAGGAAATAAAAGTTGTAGTCCCTGCCTTTATAAAAGCACAATATTAAAAAGGAATGGGCAGCGGTCCAGAAATGATTCTCTAACTTTTCTTGGTATGGGAAACCAGAGTGATGTGTTTTATGTCCTCTAGGTGGGACCAGTTTCACATGGCTTACATTTACATAGTGGCTTTCCTTTTGCTCCTTCTGTTGTCCTAAGTAATTGCTTGTCTACAACACTTTATGGTTATCTGATGAGAACCTTTCTCCCTTGTATAAAATGTAGGTGACCAGGTTTCTTCCAAACCATAAAGCTGAAGTTAAAATGGTATCAATATCTGGGGACATCTCAGAGAAGAAAAGTTCAAGACAGACACAAATTTTAGAAGAACCAAACATTCTCTAACACTTGTTAAACCACAATAAGGAAGGCTTTATTCAAGATCTTTACAACAGGTATAGGGACCATTGCAATAAGTCCTTGCAAGCGGAAATAGACATTGGGTTTAGCTCTGAATACAGCATGGACAAATTGGAATTTATAGCAAAGGATCAGATTAGAGACCAGAGCATGGTAAATTGCTATGAGAAAACAACAGGAGTAAATGACACTGACTCAGCTGAACTAACAGGATTCTTGCTGAAGACAGGCCAGAGTAATCAGATACCAATCAAATAGAGAAAATCATCAGATGCACTTGAGGGTATGTGATTCTTGCTAAACTGACTTAGCGAGGTGCTTTGGTAAAGCTGGATTTTACAAAAAAGTGCAGAGATGAACCTAGCAGAATTTTAGGAACCTAACTAATCACTGGCCAAGCAAAGAATCTTTGTCAGTGTTCATTTGCACCTGTTTTGCTTTGTTTGTTAAGAAGGAGGCTGTGATGATCAACCTGACAAATTTGAGGGACTATTGTGCAAAATGTTTTAACTCTATAAACAAAGGCTCCCAATTAGACCTGACAGCTTCCCTTGGATGACAGACTGCTTCTCATGGATGCCTTGTAGCCAAAAAAAAAGTCTTCTGTCTTTCAACCGATCAGTCTAGAAATTTATTCAAGGATCTAGGAACTGAGCCACAGCTGCCGGTGATAGGGTGATTGGGAGGAAAGGGGTAAATGCATCTTGATGTTGTACTTACTTATTAGAGTCCGCATTAGAGATGTGTTCAGCAAAGTTAGAGTAATGGCAGATACTAAAGAATAATTCAACTGAATGAGTTAAATACAGAGTTGAGCAAAGAGGAAATTACTG
>RJWT010023630.1:0-16749 GCA_004365215.1 Cuniculus paca | reverse complement strand
GTTTCTTTTATGGTATGAGCTGCGAGTTTAGGAAATGTTGAGCGTCGACCTAAGCGGGAATTGGTGCAGTAACTGAGAAGGAGATGAGAGAGACCGTAATAAAGGGCCGTCTGCAACCACTCTCTTGATGCACTGCAATCCCTGTGTCTATCTACCTTCCGCTGGGCAGAAGTAGCTCTGTCCACCTCTCTGAGATCGCCGGAGTTGCTGATCTCTCCCAGAGCAGTGGCGTCACGTGCAGACTTCGCAAGACTCGCCTTCTGCTGCTGTGTTAAGGTGAACTTGGGAGCCGAATCTGCACAGAAAGAGCAATAAGTAGATCTAATCTTTTAAAAATATTTTTGCTGCGAACCCTAGGCCTTGGTATAAATTTCCAATGATGGATTATTGAAAATATCAGGCTCAGAAAGTACCCACTCCCCACCAACACCAAAAAAATAAAAATAAAACCAGGTTAATAAATTATTTGGCATTATTTTGCCCCAAAGGATGGCACAGGAAAGATCTGTCCCTATAAACCCCCCCTAAAAACACATACTGTACCAGGAATTATAATACCTACTTTACCTATACCTGTATTTTGCTTAACAGTCACAGAAATCTTATGAGGTAGTAACCATTTTAGTCACAAGTTTACATGTCTAATGTATTGTCATAGATCAGAACCCAGGTGTATAATTTATGTCTCTTCACAATTAACATTTATTCAAGTGCTTGCCCCACTTTGATGTGAATTTAACCAGACAATAGTTAGATTATCATACTACTTGCTTTAACATTTAGTAGATTGTGCAAATTCAGATATTCGCCCTCTATTAATCTAGTTCTATAAACATATCAAGCTGTTTTGGGGTTTTTTGTGTTTTTTGTTTTGTTGTTGTTGTTGTTGTTGTTGTTTGGTTTTTACTGATTTTTAAACTAACAGATAACTAGTGCTTTGATTTACATGGGGAGGAAAAGGTCTAGAGAAGTTATAACCCTATTACCCGATAAAGGCTAAACCACCAGCCCTCCCCCCAGCCCCTTGTAATTTTGGGGTCTTTTCCCGATCTGTGCCATTTGTGGTTATTATCCTATTAGGAAAAATGGAATCATATACTTAACACTTTCTATTATAGTTCACTCCAGGTACAGTTTGGAGATGTTTATTCTACCATGCACATTGGATATTCAGCTATGCATTTTTTCCCATTATCATCAAGCATTCTGGTTAGATACTTGACTTACAAAGAACTACACCCTAACTCTAAAGGGACTGGTGGTCATGCTGAGAAGATAACACCTATGGAAAGACATTTAGTATAAGTCTACTGTGTGTTAAGTATGAAATCCTTGTTAGACACAATATGTGTTCATTCCATGAATGTTGCTATGTGCTGGATCCTTCTTTATGTGGTGATCGTTTAAGATGCTTTCAGAAACCTTACAGTCTATGTTTGGAGGAAGACATAAACAAACAACATAACAAGAATTAACTTGCCAGGTGTGGTGATGCACACCTGTAAGCCCAGTATTCAGGAGGCTGAGGCAGGAGGATAACTGCGAGTTTGGGGCCAGCATGGGCTATGAAATGAATTCAAGGCCAGCCTGAATGCATAGTGAAACCCTGTCTCAAGGAGAAAAAAAGAATTAATCTATTTCTTTCTTAGTAGGCTATAACCCTTCTTAAGCCCCACTGAAAATGAAGATTTACTAAGGCATTTCCTCAATTTACAAATATAAAGTTCTCAAGGGAAAAAAGGTTGTAGAATTTTGGAATCACCTCAACATATTTCCTTCATTCTTCCCAGGGTCTTGACCCTCAAATGTTTGATTGATTTTCTAAGTCTCTAAAACCCCCAAAGATGGGTTTCAAGGTCCTGAATTTAATCCTCATTACTGTATACCCCCACAAAAAAAAAAAAGCAGAATGGTGGTTCCAAGAGATTTTGAAAATTTTTTATCCAGTTTTCCTGGGTTTTCACAGGAAGGTTTTGTTAACTATAAAGAATTCAAAGCTAGAAGTGGAAGTACTTGCAAACTAGTTCAAGACATACAAACTGAGACAGTCAATATAGTGTTGCTTGTGTTTTCCTAGAAAAATAGTAGTTTAGGTTATAGGCTATGGGGTAAGATAGCTTGGAATTTAATGATGGAGGAGAACACCAAATATTTTAAATAATCATCATGAGAAAATTTAAAGGGATTAAAAAATAAAACTACTTTTTCATTTTCCCTGATATGTATGTTAGGTGATCTTGTATTATGGCACATTGAACAATACTGTTTCTTCATCCTAGGTGACCTACTGAATTACTTGAGAGAAAATAAAGAATGTATCATTTTGTGTATTATTGCACTTTCCATTGAGGTGAAGTCAAATGAAACAGTCTTTACTGCTCTGTTCAACAATCAAGCATACCATTCACCATCTCTGTCTCTATCAGTGTTAGACAACATTCTTTTCATGTCACTTTCTGGTGCTGATGCTTCTTTAACAGTCTTCAACAAACCTCAACCATTCCCTGTGAAGGAAAAAAGTGAATGGACTCAACGGTATGTTTTTCCTTTCATTAGAATTGACTTTTACGCTTTAAACACATTCTTTCCACCCTACCTGATTACATTTCTATGATAAAAGTAGCTATTGATAGAAGTATTTTCTGCTTTGTTAATTGATATGGCTTTGTTATTGTTGTTTCTTCTGCAGGACTATAAATGGACAGGAGGTAGCCATAAAATTACAGTTGGGCATGGCTTTTTTAATCAGTGGCTTTTGCCTCCTGACAGTGACTGAGAGGATTACTAAGTCAAAGCACATCCAGTTTTTGAGCGGGGTCTCTACCCTTGTGTACTGGCTTTCTTCTCTACTGTATGACTTCATTATTTTCTTTATTTCCTGCTGCTTACTATTGGTAAGTGATAACATTTCTTGAGGGTTTATTTTCCATCTGTACCACTTGGAAAATGCCTATTTTAAGAGTTTCACAAACCTAGCTCTGCCAGTAAACTATCCGTGTAAATATCTTAAATGCATTGCAAAAGTCACATGGTAGACTTCGTTAGACATAAACAATTCTAATCCTTCATTAGAAGAAAATCACTTTCCTGTGCAATAGCACAAAGACCTTTTATGGACTAATATTACATTTATCTTCTCATCTTTTGCTGATTTTCAAAGCTGCTCTAAAGGTGGAAATACTCTTACCTGTAATGTCTCATACTACCCAGTCTTGCCTACTTTTTGTTGTTAGCTTTTTTTACTCTGCCTTCAAGTTTCTGTCAATTTATTTAAAAATTATTATTGAATGATTGCTAACATCCAAACACTTTCCTTGGATTCAGGGTATAGTTTGTTAAAATTTAAGTCCTTCCTTCTGCTTCTTCTATTGGAATTTCTAAGCAAAGGAGCTATGTGGATCACTATTTTAAAACAACTAGTGCCTACTCATTTCCAATTCTGAACTTTATGAAGATAAATGTCCACTAGAGAACACATCATAGACAGGAGAGCTTAGTGAGATTTATTGTTCTCATTCCGCCCAAATTCACACCCTCCCAATTTCTATTGATGAGGAATTAAAGCAAAGAATAAGATATATATGAATGTATCTACCTGCTCCCTAGTGAAATATGGTCCCATGTGTGTTCCAGAAAGCTGCCCAGAGAAATGTCTTAACAAAGAAACTGAGTGGACATTTCTCTAAAGACATACAAATGACCAACAGACATATGAAAATGTGCTAAATTTCATTGATCTACAGAAAAATTCCAATCAAAATTATGAGATATAATTACATGCCCAGTAGGATGATTATCACAAGAGAGACAGAGAGAGAACTAAGTATTGTCAGGGTTTAGAGAACTGAACTGCTTGCCAACTGTTGATAAAATGCCAAGTGTTGCCATTGCTATGGAAACCATCATGTAGTTTTCTCAGAATATTTAAAATAGTAATATGGTAATATGATCAGATATTCCCATATCTTGATATTTATTAAAAATAGTTGAAGTCATAATTGCAAAGATATATCATCAATCCTGCATTCACTGTATAGTATTAACAATAGCCAATGGTTAATCAGCCTAAATGATCATTAGCAGATGAGTGAATAAAGAAAATGTGATACAAACATACCAATAAAATATTATTAAGCATTAAAAAGGAAATTAGTCCTCATATTTGCTATAATTATGGATAACCTTGAAGAAATTATAGTAAGTGAAATTAAACAGTCGTAGAAGGTGCAGTACTACATGAGTCCTCTATGAGATATATGAGATAGTCATTCACAGATTCAAAGACTGGAAACAATGATGTATGCTTGTAATCCGGATACTTGGGAGATTAAGACAGGAGGATCACTGGTTCAACAACAGCCTCAGCAACTTAGTGAGACCCTGGCTCAAAATAAAATGTTGAAAGGGCTGAAGATACAGCTCCATGGTAGAGTACTTGCTTGCCTAGCATGCACAAGGTCCTGGGATTAATACCCATTGCTACCTACCCCGACAAAAAATAAAAAATAAAAGTGGAGTGGTGGTTTCCAGAGACTGAGGGAAAGGGGAATGAATAGTTACTATCAACAAACATAAAGTTTCAAACAAGTTGACTAAGACTAGAGAGCTGCAGTACAAGATTATACATGTAAACTTATTCAATATAAAAGGTAAAATAGATTAATGAGAAGATATAAATGACGTGAGAAACATACAAATAACAAAATGCAGAAGTAAGTTCTTATAAGTAATTACACTAAATGTAAATAAATTCTCCAATGAAAAAGCATAGATTGGCAGAATGAATCAAAAGCATGATCTATCCACAAGAGACTCAATTTAGATTTATTGACACAAATACTTTGAAAGTAAAGTGATGGAAGAATGATAGTCTTTCTTTAAAAAAGGAGAAATGGCCTTAATACTCAAAACCAATTTTAAGACAAAAGTTATTAGATTCATCAAAGAAGAATTGGAAAATGTAGCAGCTATTGGATAAAATAGTTTTGTGGTTCCTCAAAAAGTTCACATGTCATTGCCATATGACCCAGCAATTATACTCCTATATTTATTCTTAGGATAATTGCAGACATCCATTTTTTTAAACTTAAAAATGAGTGTTCAGGGATTAAAACTGGTGAAGACCAGCGCAAAATATAGCCTATGTGGGACAAGTTGGTAGAAAAAAATATAATAGATCTCTGAGAATCTGGAGGGAACTAACAGGAAAACTAAAAACTACAAAGAAGCTACAGAAATTCAGCACAACACAGAGAAAGGAATAAAGCAGTTTGGAATGCTAACTTCAGTCCCCAGGGAGGCAAACTTGTCTTTGCCAACACAAAGTAAGCCCAGAGAGGGTTGGCAGCTCCAGAGAGAAACAGTGTACCAGGCCAGCAGTGCTAGCCCCCAAAAAAGTCCACATTTACTGTAAATTGCAAAAACAACATGGGATTTTACTCTGAAAGTAATTCCTTCTGTATAGCAGGATACAGCTAGAAAAAAAAAAAAAGGAAAATCCATTGCAATGCCTCCACTGGAAGTGTTAAATGAGGAACAATTTTTGGAAGGGGTTAATTGTTTAACTCTGAGCTACAGAACAACTACACTTCAGGGCTTCTGGGATCACCCTATCACAGTGACTAGGTGGGAGCCTGCCACAAGAGGTAGTTGGAAAGTAGGCGCCCTGAGAAGTTTAAGCTAGGCTGGGAAAGACACAGGGTCCAGCCCTCTATGGGGAGAAGCCAAGCTGGTTGTACTATAGTTTTTAGAGGAGGCTAAGTCTAAAAGTGATGGCATTAAGTCCAGTCAATTGCTTGACACTCACCACCACCACTACTACCATGCTGACTACATCCAAAACAGAACTCAATAATCAGATTACTTTTATCATCTCTCGACATGGTCAAAGATATGTCTTGGCTTGGATGGTTGCCATAGCCTGGGGTGTACAGACAAAGGGGCTTCTGGAGGAGGGATGGCACCTCACAAACCCACAGGCTGTAAAGCTAGGTGGAAAAAGCAATGACTTGAGGTGCAGAGAAGGACATGGAACCTGGGAGTGGCAAAAGTGAATACATCCCAACTATGTCCAGCATAAACAGCAGCGCAGGATTCAGTATTCACACACAAAAAAGAGGCAGATTAACTTAAATAATGAACACTTCCCTACTAAATTAAGGTAGGACTTGGTATTTTCTTTTCTGAATATTTTGGCTTGGTTTATATTTGTTCTTACCATTCACCTTGCTTTTATCTCACTACCTTCTACTCTGTGTTTCAGGGAATATTCAAATACTATAATATTGATATTTACGTCATGGATTACCACTTTTTGGAAACAATGTTGATCCTTATATTGTATGGCTGGTCTTCCATTCCTCTCATATACCTGATGAGCTTCCTATTTTCTCAAAGTACTTCTGCATACATCAAACTTGTTCTATTCAACTACATCTCAGGCACTTATAGTGTCCTCATAGAGCAATTATTCGGAGGCAGTAAGTATAAAAACTTCACAAAATCTCCCCTTCTCCAATAGACAGCAGTAAATAAATAAGAAGAAATGGGCTTATAGATATGTAAGGACATCTGTAGACAATTATGTTCTTGGTTTTTGGAGAAATCCTATACTTGATGTAAGTTAATAGTCTTATTTTGAGTGCCTATGATATTTTAAACATTGTTCCCAATCTAGGCTCTTTGTAAAGAAGTGATGGGACGCTATTTGAGATGCAGGTCCTTAGACGTGATGCCTCCTCTGTATCCTTCCTTCCTATAGCTCTCTCACATGACTTAAGGAAACTGTTTTGCACTTGATTTTGAGACTTTTGGGAATATTTTGTCCCTAAAATTCATTTGCCAGCAAGGGGGAGGGGAGAAGCAGCTTTTTTACAGAAGACAGGTTTCGTAAAGTTAGAATTATACATGAACTATAGTAGAGTGTTGTTATCTTTAAAACTATCATCACTTGCTGGGCATGGTGATACATGCCTGTAATTCCAGCACTCAGAAGGCTGAGGCAGGAGGATCATCATAAGTTTGAGGCCAGCCTGGGCTGCAAAGTGAGTCCAAATCCAGCCTAAACTTCACAGCAAAACCCTGTCACAAAAAGACCAAAAAAAGCACCATCACTTGACATTTGACATTTTGGAGTAACACAAAAGAGTGGAAAGAATGGAGGACAATTTTGAGTTCTTAGCACAGATATGCAGTTCTAGTCAGGGAAGATTTTATGGTATCTCTCTTATAATTCAGTAAAAAGGCATAAGAGCCTGTGTCTCCTGGCAAGATTTTCCATAAAGATGGAAAACTCTTTATGTACCTAACATACATATAATTAAGCCAGTTTTCCTTCCTTCTGTTTCTAGTTTCTCCAAATCTTAGATTTATATCCCCTCCTTTTCCTTCTCTCATTATGTGGTTTGGGTATATATTTACTTAATTGACCATTGTTATTAAGAGATTTTAAAAATGACTATTGTAGTGGTGCATCAATTCATGAGCTTAATTCGCTCTACAGTTTTGGAGAAGATGGCCCTAGTCGTGTTTGTCACTCCATGAGAGGTTTGAAAACAAAAACAAAACTGTTGCCAAATGCTCTTGTTTGGGAACCACATCGTTTGCAAACAAAAGCCACTTGTGAACCAAGGTGCCACTTATTACTCTTTTTTTTTTTTGAATCACCTTGTAAATATGAATTTGAATTGGGTCAGATTCTTCATCCTTCTCTGTTGTTGCAGAGTTCCTTAGGCAAAAGCTTCTTACCTCCTTCTCTGAACCGTTGGTCTATCATAAAAGAATCCCCTGCAATAACTGAATGCTGGCTTATTATGTATTCCTTTGTACACTTTTATAGCATGAATATTGCCTTTGAGCAAGACCTGAACTTTTGCAAGCCAGACTAAAATAATTTTAAGAGCGATTCCTGAATGTTTATGCTCACAAAAGAATCCCCAAATTATGGGAAGCAAGCAGCTGTGTGTGCTTTGCACACCTATTCAGAAGTAAATATTGAAGCTGGGTGTGGTGGCTCATGCCTGTAATCCCAGCACTCGGGAGGCTAAGGCAGGAGGATCATTTCAAGTTCGAGACCAGCCTGGGCTACAAAGTAAGCTCAAGGCCAGCCTGAACTGCATAGCGAGACCCTGTCTCAAAAAGGCAAAAATAAATAAATAAATAACTCAGAAGTAAATATTGTTGTATAAGGAAGATTCATCTAAAAATCATTTGAATTTGTTAACCTTGACCAAGAATTAAATTATGAAGAGTTATCACTTATAAGACTAGAGATGAGTAACTAAAGTAGGTAGGATAAGTCAGTTTTAGAAAGTCTAAAAAGATATTTTAAGAGGAATATCCTGCAAAAAGTCATTTAGAGTGAGTACTCACAAGACTTCCACTTCTCAGCAGTATAACAAACACTGTGAATGATACTTTGTTGAAAATAATGAACTGAGAAGAAAGTATGGAATTGAACAACAAATTGAAATCAAGTGCCTTTGGAGATAGTAAGCAAGCATTAAAGAGCTCATGCTCATGCTCATGCTCATAAACAAAACTGGAGTGGTTGTATCTATAGGAGAAGAAGTATTCTCTAAGGTTGAAAAACAGTTACTAGAGATGAAAACATTCTCAACATGATACCAGATTCAATTGAGGACAAAGTTTTAGCAATATGGCATAGAAGTATAGATAGTCAAAACTATCAGAATAAGGCAGTATGAAAAATCAATTAATTGTATCTATTGAACAGTACACTAGTTCATTAAGCAGTTAATAACTTGAGTTTAAGTTTATATATAAAAATACAGAACCCCAAACACATTGTTTTACACATGCATGATACATTTTACAAACTGATCACATAATACATCATACAGATTAATATATAAGAACATATCCATTATAAATTGTGCAATCAAATTAAAATTTGGTAATATAACTGGGAAAGGAATACACTTGAGAACTTTAAAACACATCTTTTGAGCTGGGCATGGTAGCACATGCCTGTAATCCCAGCACTTGGGAGGCTGAGGCCAGAGGATTGCCTTGAGTTCAAGGCCAGCTTGGGCTACGCAGTGAGTTCAGTACCAGCCTGAACTACATAGGGAGACCTTGTCTCAAAAAAATCAAGTAAATAAGTAAATAGTTTTTAAAACACCTTGTAATAATTTTTTGAGGCATGGTCTCACTATGTAGTGCAACCTGGCTTTGAACTCACTTCCATAGCCCAGGCCAATCCACCGGCCTCAGCCTCCTGAGTGCTGGGATCACAGGCATGTGCCACCATGCCCAGAAAGCTTTTAATAATTAATGAGCAAAAGAATCATAGGAGAAATTGTAAAATATTTACAACCGAAGAGTATCATAAATACTCTGTAGGAATAATTATTTGGGGAAAACTATAGCTTTAACTATTAGCATTGTAAAGGCTAAACTTACCATCCAACTTAAATAAGCTATAAAGACTAGCATAAAATATTTTTTAAAAACAGAATGATGAATAAAGGCAAAAACTAATGAAATAGAAAATGAATATACAATAGAATACCAGCAGAATCCCTAGTCATTCGTACAGCAAGTAGAACACCAAAAAACCCCACAAAGTATTAAAAGGTAATAGATGTGCAAGATTTGTGTGTGTGTGTTTGTGTTGTACACAGTTTTACCACTGGAAATATAAGACAATATGACAAAGTTTGGCCAAAAAGTATGAAAACTTAGAACAAACTGTTACACTTCTAGAAAAATATTATTTACTAAATCTAATTTAAAAATTAGAAAATATGAGTTATACTTACGTAAAAGCACTTGAGTGGTTAATAGTCAAAAATTTTTTTTACAAAGAAAACACAAGGACTTCATCAAATGACTTTTCAAAATTCTACATTGTCAGCACAAAGTCTTATCACTAGCTATGAACTGGAAAAGACTCACTGAGAAGTAATTACTCTTCAAAGATAATCATCTGGTTTTTAATTGCCTGAAATTGGTTTTATCGTTAATAGGGGGTTTCTTTTCTTAAGGATAGTTTATTTCTTATTTTGTGACTCCTCTTATTATCCTTTTAGAAATGCAAACTACCATATCTAATGCCGCTCAAACCTTTGTACGTAATGCATTACTGCTCTTTCCCAATTACAACCTTGTGAAGTGCCTCAGTGACTATACCGTTGTCTACAAAATGAAGATCTTGTGCACCCAGACAAAGCTTCATTACTTCCTAAATTGTAGTAAAGAAAGTAAGTATCTTGAAGATCTCTAAATCTCTAGGAAATTAGCTTCAGGTCCAGACCATGGATGGTGTGACAAACCTCATCTTTCAGATGATAATATATGCTTTATTATATAAGTCATTTTGCAACATGGGGGAAAATATTTTTAAACATTGTAAAGCCTCAAAAGCATATCCAAACTAAGTTTAAAATAGTTGTCAGGTACAGAATGAGAACAACTAATAATCAACTATCTATTAGCTTTACAGGTATTATTTTAAATTTTCATAACAACCTCAAGTTATCTGTTTTTATACTTATTTTCTAGAAACTGACTTTGTACTCTATGTCATGATATCCAACCCCCATGTCATTCATGACCCATTACAAACAGAGCCACACGGCAAGAGGTGAGTGGCAGGGAAGCTAGCAAAACTTCACCTGTATTTATAGCTGCTCCCCATCACTTGCATTACTGCCCAAGCACCACCTCACATCAGATCAGTGGCAGCCTTAGAGTATCATAGGAGCCTGAACCCTCCTGTGGACAGTGCATGCAAGGTATCTACATTATACCCTCTATGAGAATCTAATGCCTGATGATGTGAGGTGGAGCTGAAGCAGTCACTGGGAAGTGACTGCAAATACAGATTAGCAATAGCAGAGGAGCTTGACTGCCAGAGACTATAATAAATCGGTTGTTCACGGACTCATCAAAATCCTATCAGTAAGTGGCACATGGTAATTAATTCACATCTGGTGACAGGCTTTGGAATGGCAAATGAGTTGATGCTCTTCAATTATACAGCTGCATCTGGTGAGAACTTTAAATCAGAATGTGACACTTATTTTAGTGCATGTGTGGCCTGCCTATTATTTTATTGACTACTTCCATCCTTGCCTCTTTTCTGCACTGCACTTTTCTCAACTGTAGTTTGGTAAGCCCACAAGCTAATGTTGGTCAAAATGAGTTATAAAGCAAATGGCACTGGAAAACCTCTTTGAAAAAAAGACTCAATGAGACAGCAAAATACTCTAAGATGGCCAACAAAAAGAAAACTACATGTAAAAAAATTACCAAGAGTACTACTTAAATTATAGGTTCATTTCAATAGGTCATTCAGTTTCTCCAAGCTCACTTGGTATAATGTGTGGCAATCAGCTATCCAGCAAAGGTGTGAATCCTCTAAAACTGTTTAACCACATGGAGACCAAGTACCCTGCATTTAAAAACAAACCTTTACCCAACCACCCCAGAGCAGCATAGCAGCTGCAGCTCTGGGCCCGGCGAGAGCTGAAGGCACACACAGCGAATTTCACCTAGCCATGCAGTTTGGGACCTTGAGAGCAGCCTCATAGGGACCTGTGCCAATTCCACCATCAGCCCAGGACGTTTTTAATGTCCCTGGGGTCCTGCCTGGGTTCTGCCCAGCCACCCCGGAGCACCGTATCAACCACAGCTCTGGGTGTGGCATGAGCCAAAGGCACTCACAGTGAATTTCACCTGGCCGTGCAGCTTGGGGCCTCCAGAGCAGCCTGGTAGGGACCTGCATCAATTCCACCATCAGCCTGGGATGTTTGGAGTGTCCCTGGGGTCCTACCTGGCCTCCGCCCAGCCACCACCCAGGAACAGAGCAGCCACAGTGGTAGTCTTGGCTGGAGCTGAAGGTGTGCACTGTAAATTTCACCTAGCCTTGGAGCCTCTTAACCATGCAAGTTGGATTCACCTGCCACAGAAGAATGCAGGAAAATGACAAAATGAAAAAGCAAAATGCATTCTGACTCCTCCAGTCCTTCCAAAAACAGCCAAAGAGACACAGACATAGAAGAAAGTATAAGCCACACACCTGAAACTTCTGAAATGATAGCAACTGAAGTAAAGAAACAATTCTATGAAGCTGTAAAGGAACTGAGATTAAAAATGATTTCTCAGGTAAAACAAGAGATGATAAATGTAATGAAAGAAATGCTAAGCACATCTAAAGAAGATATAATTGGAAAAATAGAGGAACACTGCAAAAGGATGGAAACCTTGAATGAAGAATACAAGAAAGAATTAGAATGCATTAAACAGATTCAAAGAGATATCCAGGAAATCAAGAATGCCATGGAAAGCTGGCAAAGCAACCTCAATGAATGTGAAAATACACTTTCAGACCTTGAAGACATGATTGAAGCTAGCGAGCAAGAAAGGAAACATCTTTTAAAAATAACAAGGAATCAGGTACTAGCAATCCAGCAGTTGCAAGATGATGCAAAGAAAAACAATATAAGACTGATAGTTGTAAATGAAGGAGAAAACACAAATGGTATAAAAACACTATTTAAAGAAGTTAATAGCTCAAAATTTCCCAAGCATGGGAAAGGAAACTGACATACAGATAATGAAGCATATAGGACTCCAATTAGCCATAGCTGAAATATATCAACACCCAGACATATAATAATCAACATCCCAGAAATTAAACATAAGACCAGAATATTAAAAGCTGTGAGAGAAAAGAAGCAAATCATCCATAAAGGAAAGCCCATGAGAATCACAGCAGACTTCTCAACACAAACAATGAAGTCAAGAAGAGCATGGAGTGAAGTATTTCAAGTCCTAAAGGAAAACAACTTACAACCCAGACTGATGTACCCTGCAAAACTATCCTTCAAAATTGATGGAGAAATAAGATACTTCTATGACAAAGAGCAGCTGAAGAACTTCACGACCACCAAACCAACCCTGCAAAGAATACTGAAAGATACTCTACATAAACATGAAAATAGCTATGATGTCAAAAACATCAACAGAAAACACCAAGCAGGGCAAACAATTAAGCAGAGGGAAAAGGTAAAGTAACCACTGTAGAAAGATAACATGACTGAAACAAGCCAGTGTTTATCAGTTATAACCATTAATGTAAATGGCCTCAATTCACCAATCAAGAGGAACAGACTGGCAGAATGGATCAAGAAACAACATCCAACCATAGGCTATCTACAAGAAACCCAGCTAACCCAAAAGGAAATTCATAGACTGAAAGTCAAAGGATGGAAAACAATACTCCATGCAACAGGAACCCAAAAAAAATCAATGTGAACTTCAAACGAAGAATGGTCAAAAGAGATAAAGAAGGTCACTACATACTGGTCAGGGGGAAACTCCAAGAGGAAGAAATAACAATATTAAATATATGTGCACCAAATATCGGAGCACCCAACTATATAAAACAAATATTAATAGAAATGAAAAATCAAATAAGCAATAACACAAATTATAATGGGAGACCTTAACACACCCTTGACACAAAGAGACAGATCAACTAGACAAAAATTGGCAAATAAATAACAGAACTGAAACCTGTGAACAAATGGACCTGGTAGACGTCTACAGAGTTTTCCACCCAACAACATCAGAGTATACATTCTTCTCAGCTTCACATGATACATTCTCTAGAATAGACCATATACTAGCCCGTAGAACATGCTTAAATAAATGCAAAGGAATTGAAATTGTCCCATGCATACTATCTGATCACAGTGCCATCAAACTGGAAATTAATGACAAAACAAAACTGCAAAAACTCTGTAAACACATGGAAATTAAATAATATACTCCTGAACAATCAGTGGGTCACAAAGGAAACAAAAGAAGAAATGAAACAGTATCTACAAGCAAATGAAAATATAACTTACTGGGAAATCCTCAGAGGGAAATTTATTGCAGTGAATTCCCACATCCAGAAAATGGAACGAACACAAATAAACAATCTAATGTTACACCTCAAACATCTAGAAAAAGAAGAACAAGCCCAACCCAAAGCCAAAAGAAGGGAGGAAACTATAAAGATCAGAGCAGAAGTTAATGCAATTGAGACTAAGAAAACAATACAAAGAATCAACAAATCAAAGAGCTGGTTCTTTGAAAGAATAAATAAAATTGATAAGCCGCTATCCAACCTTATTAAAAAAAGGAAAGATAAAACTCAAATCCATGCAATAAGGAATGAAAAGGGTGAAATCACTACAGACCCTGTGGAAATACAGAAGATCATCAATACTTACTTCAAAAATCTTTATTCTCATAGGTTCGATAACACAGAAGAAATGGACAGACTTCTAGAAACATATCAATTACCAAAACTGGATTAAGAAGAGGTACAACTACTGAATAACCCAATTTCAGTTAAGGAAATTGAAAATGTAATTAGAACTTTACCAACCAAGAAAAGTCCAGGTCCTGATGGATTCACAGCTGAGTTCTACAAGAAATTCAAGGAAGACTTAATGCCAACACTCCTCAAACTTTTCAATGAAATTGAAAGGGAAGCATGTCTCCCTAACTCATTCCTGGAAGCAAATATTACCCTAATACCAAAACCAGAGAAAGACCCAACCAAAAGAGAGAACTACAGGCCAATCTCCCTAATGAACATAGATGCAAAAATCCTCAATCAAATACTGGCAAGCAGAATCCAGCAAATCATCAAGAAGATTATACACCACAACCAAGTGGGATTCATCCCAGGAATGCAAGGATGGTTCAACATACGCAAATCAATAAATGTAATACACCATATCAGTAGAGCCAAAGGTAAGAATCACACGGTCATTTCAATAGATGCAGAAAAAGCTTTTGATAAAGTTCAACACTCATTCATGATAAGAACCCTATGGAAAATTGGAATAGATGGCCTTTACCTCAATCTGATAAAAGTCATCTATGACAAATCAACAGCCAGTATCACATTAAATGGTCAAAAACTGAAAGCTTTCACTCTAAAATCAGGAACAAGACAAAGATGTCCATTATCACTTCTCCTACTCAATATAGTGCTGGAAACACTAGCCAGAGCAATTAGACAAGAGAGAGAAATAAAATGAATAAGGATAGGAAAGGAAGAATTTAAATTATCACTATTTGCAGATGACATGATACTCTACGTAGAAGACCCTCAAAACTCCATGGAAAGACTTCTGGATAGCATAACCAAATTCAGTAATGTAGCTGGATAGAAAGTCAATACTCAGAAATCAATAGCATTCCTGTACACAAACAACAAACTCATTGAGAGAGAAATAAGAGAAACCACACCCTTCACAATAGCATCCAAAAAAATGAACTACTTAGGAATCAACCTAACAAATGAAGAAAAAGATCTGTTTAATGAAAATTATAGTACTCTGAAAAAAGAAATGAAAGAGGATCTCAGAAAATGGAAAGACATTCCATGTTCATGGATAGGAAGAACAAACATTGTGAAAACAGTCATTCTCTCAAAATTATTATACAGATTTAATGCAATTCCCATCAAAATACCATTAGCATACCTTACAGATCTAGAGAAATAATTCTTAAAATTCATCTGGTACCAGAAGAGATAAGATACAAAATCCCCAGTAAATATGGGGAAAAGGTTCTGAAGTCAAATAATGCTTTTATTCTTTGATTTGATTGGTTTAAGTCTGTTTTCTGCTATTTGATTGCAATACGTGAGAAGATAGGAACAGCTTTTTTGAAGAAAACAAAGGCTGTTAAGGTAGCCATTGTTGATTTCTTATTGTCCGATTTGAAGGCAGGTAATGCTTTCACTCTTTTGTTCTATCTGGTTTTATGTTATTTTGTTTTGTTTGAGTTTATTGTGTGTGAATGTGTGAACAACCAGTTCAAGGAAAGCAAGAGACACTAGGGTAGCCATTGTTAATCTCCTATTGTTATGTTTTGAAGACCTTATTGCTTGCAGTGTTCTGTTCTGATATGCTTTGTTGTGTTTAACCCTGTTCTGTTTTGTTTGGTTTTGTTCTCTTTAAAATAAAAAAAAATAACACACCTTTGAAGTTTCTCAAAAGAAAAAAGTGTTAACATAAAGAACAGAAGCAGTATCAAGGCCACCGCTTCCTCAAATGTGTCTGCACTGACAGCATTATTAGTAGCTAACTACATTGCTACAGTTAAGAAGCCCTTCACTATTGGTAAAAATTGATCCTGCCTGCTGCTAAGGACATTCGTTGTGAACTTTTAGAGAGACTGTAGTTCAAAGATGGCACATATTCCTCTGTCAGCTAGCACCATAACTAGACAAATTGATGAAACAGCAGAGGATATCAAGGCACAGTTGTTAGAGAGAATTAATGATTTGCCGTGACATGCAATCCAGGTTAACAAGTCCAACAATGTTGACAAGGCAACAGTGCTTGCTTTGTGTGATATTTTTTCAGGAAGAGGTATATGAATATATGTTTTGTGCACTTTTGTTGCCAGCCAACACAACAACTGGAAAGCTATTCAAATCTTTGAATGGTTATGTATCAGAAAAACCCATTTGGTCACTTTGTGGTTATATATACAAATAGAGCAGCTGCCATGACTAAATGACTTTCTGGTTTCACCACTCTAGTTAAAGAGGTCACTTCTAAATGTGAATCTATGTAGTGTCAGACATACAGAAATGCTGGTTAGCTAAAAATGTCATCTGAATTTAACAGTCTTTTGCAGGATGTGATTAAATTAGTAGCCAGACCCCTAGAGGAAAGATGGCAGAACAGTAAGCAGCAGAGTAAACAGTCT
>RJWT010023629.1:0-16753 GCA_004365215.1 Cuniculus paca | reverse complement strand
CCATAGCACTTTGTTTACTTCTACTTGTCCAGTATTCTACTCTTTTACTTTTAGAATCTATCAATAGTCTCTAGTCTGTCTCTCTATATCTCTCCACTTTCTCTCACACACACATATGCACACATACCCTGACACACATACATAGATATACTTGATGTATTTGCATGTGTCTATGTATACATGTGTGTACATAAGTGTAGCAGCATTGTTTGTCAAGTCAAAACCTGGAAGCACTCTGAAACAATAATATTCAGATACAGGCACTTTATCCATGTCATGGAACAGTATGCAATTACAAGAAAGAATATGTTGGATCAGTATGTGCTAGCATGAACAGATGCCCACGAGATATTAAATTTAAAAAATAGTTATTTTAATATAAAAAGTTATTCCTTTTCTATTAAAAAGAATAAACATGATGTATGTGTGTGTGACCTTATTGTAACCTGCCACAAGAAGCAAATAAGGACTGAATATATTATTTAACCCAGAGGTGACTGAAAATTGACTTTCCTTCCATGCAGTGAGAGAGACTAATGGCTTATACTGAGTTAGCATTTCAATCTCAATAGCAGTCTGTCCAGACTGCCATTAAGCTTTGGAATCAGACAGTCCAAAGCCCCATCCTGATTGGACAGCTGACTGGTTGAATGAACTGGCAGAAGACCAAGCCATTCAGTCTTTTTAAGCCTCGATGCCCTTATTCACTAGCATAGAAATAACAACATATCCTAACTCACATATCTGTGAAAATTAATTTACAGAAAGTATATGACTTATTAGTACAGTTCTTTCTGCCACAGTGTCAATGATGGCGTTGATGGAATTTAACACTCACTGGGCATTTATTGTGTTATTTGGTTCAGTACATAGCAATTGTTTTTCTTTTCTCTTTTTGTCCTTTTTAAATGGTAGATTGCTCACCTAGCTGCCTGTGAAGGAATGATGGTACCTCAGATTTCCATATCATTTCTCTGTACGGGCTCAGTCAAATACCCATGGAACCAAGGCTTGAAGTGCACATAAAGCAGAACTATGTACATGGCTAATGTTGCTTATCTTCAGTGGAGGATGCTGAACCTGCCGCCAGTAGATAGCTTAATGGGTATGAGGAAAACCTCTGGTAAAGCAGCTAGGGGAGCATTAGCATGTTTACAATTCACTAACAAAAACTGTGGCTATAATTTGCAGATGAAAAATAATCATCCCACAACTTCCAGGGAAAATTATTGCTTCTTATCAAATTGAATGCAACAAAACCCTAGAAAATTTAAAAATCCAACCATCCCAGTCTTTATTGCAAGAACATCAGAGAAATGAACCAACCGAGCTACTTATCATCTGCTTAAATTTCTCAACTATCAAGGGCTGCAGTGGGGGAGATATTTATAGGTCCTATTTCTTCTTTGAATCTTTACTTTGTAGAAACAGAGGAGGATAAGGAAAAGCCCATTTCATTCAGAATTCCACAGGCGGCCAGAAGACCCTGGGTTTGAATTAATCAGGAGTCTGATTACTTTCCCTGAAACTATTCAACTATTAATGATTTCCCTGTCAGCACTTAATGAGCATTTCCTTTGGATTGATAGTCTCCATTGCTCCATTCACATACTTACAATTTTTGATCTACAGTTTAGGTAAAATATTTGTTTTCAAGGCCATTGGGATGGCAGTAAGAGAGAACAATGTGAAGATTATTGTAACTTAAAATTAGAACCTGGAAAATTGACAAGATAAAACATGAATATAAAGATGGCCCCTGGAAGCAATGTGTCTCTAGGTGTTAACATTTCTATAAAAATGAATTGAAATCCCAGAAAGCAGGGAAAATGCCATAGACATTGTCTCTGTACTTTCAGGACCTAGAGTGGGGCCTGACATCCAGGCACAGGGAAGAAAAAGGAGGAGGACAATTCTCAATTGAAATGCAACAAAGTAAGACAGTAATTAAAACATTCATTTCATGTGGAAACAAGTGGTGGATTGGATTCATTTAGGAGTCAGATTCCATCAAACCGTTTCCATAATCAACATACACACATGCTTTATCTGGGATAGTAAGTCAGTTTCTGGGGGTGAAATCATGAGGAGTGCAGTTTTATTCACAATCCTCAATTCCTTGTCAAGGAACATCTTCAAAACTGGAGGGAAAGTTGTATGCATGCAGAGTGCTGGAACATTTCTTACAGGGCTACTAAGAAGGTCAGATTTGCCTCTCACTTTTTAGAACTCTAAAGTGAAAGATGATTTATAAAATGCACCCTTTTTCCATAAAACATTTGGCATAGGAGGATGACATTTAAGTCTAAGCTTTAGGGGAAAAGTAATTTACAATAACAAGGCCAACTTTTAGTTGTGTTTCTATATTTTTAAACACTATAATAGTTTTAAATTTCAAAATAAGCAACCTAATTCAAGGAATTTATTTTTCAATACATGAAATTGTGTAAGAGGCCTGGCAACCTAGAACTTTTAGATGCTACTGTATGTTCCAGATGCAAACACAAGCAGAGGATGAATGGGCAGAGAATGAAATGGCATAACATGGCAGTTAAGACCATGGACTGTAAAGTGATACATTTCTGTTCCTAGACAAATTCCTTGGACAGGCTTTTCTGTGCCTTGATTTTTTTTCCTTCCTAACATGAAAAATTATAGAACTTTTTTCATGGAGTTGTTTTGAGCGTTAAGTGACTGAATTGATATAACTGTTGGATTTATATTGGTCATATATTAAATAAATCTTTTCAGTTATCAGAGAGAGAGAGAAACATGGTATAAATAAAGACAAATATCAAAATGGTAACTGCTTGTTCAAGCTGATGACTTTGTTATCTCTTGCCTCTAAGCTCCAGAAACAGAAGCGAAGACTGTGGCTCTTCCATCCAGTGAGTCAAGAATCTCAAATGGACAACTGCAGTGCAGATCCAGGGGCCTGAGAAGATACGGAAGGCAGAAATCACAGCTGTCTTCGGGGATGGATACTCCAGTCAACAGGAACTCATGGGAAATATCTGTCCACCCCTAGCCATGGGAATGGGCTCATTGGGAAAGAAGCTGAAGTTCTCAGCTTGTGTTTCATAGTGGTAGCTCCTGAAATTTCAGAGCTGTAATTTCAAAGTCACAAAGCATAACAATGCGTTTTTCTTCCCTCAGAGCGCATGTAGTAAATATCTGTCAGAGTCAAATTTGAACTGAGCATACTCTGAGGGGCAGTCCAGACTTCCAGTTTAGAGGCTGAGTTAAGCAGCCCCAAAGGAAATCAAGGATTTGCCTATGCTTTGCCTTGTGAGGTAAGCTCAAAGGGACAGATACAAACAGTGATAGGGATGAACGACAGCTGGTTGTTTTTGAAAGACATGTGAGATCCTGGTGCCCAGCACTTATTTGGTGTCATCAGAGAATTTTGTTTGGAGATTTTTAATTCCCTTAACTATTTCTTCCCTAACTCCACCTCATTCCAAAGAGTTCCTGGAGCACAGAACTGAGGAACAATAGAATACAGGGCCATGATTTCAGGTGCGGTTTCAAGGGTTTTCAGTGTGGTGATTTTTAGTATGTGTGTAGTCTTCTTGCATGGATATTTGAATATGTGATAATTGTTTTAGTTCGAAAACTGTCAATATAAATGTGAGGTAAGAGCCCTGTCTCAATATTTGTTTTCTTCTCTAAAACATTTCTACAAAAGAGGTTCAAAAGGAAAATAATTATAAGTCATTGTACTATCACAAAAGGGCAGAGCCATGAGGATAAAGAAAGGGAGGGAAAGCAAGCTGTTTCCTCAAATTCTCATACTAGGCTTTTTTTTCTGAGTAATTATTGGTTTGTAGGTAGAAGGTTTTTTTAAGTATGCCTGTGCTTAACAGTTGAGTTGCTATTAATTCTATCAGCTAAGCCATGACATTAAGAGGAACTAATATTTCCACACAACAGCTATTTTTTTCAAATGGTATTTAAATGGCAGATATCCATTAGTTAACAAACCAGAGGCCTGGCATTTACCATAAATTTGAGTGAAAATGTTATTGTGCTAAACGTAATTACAGTAATTTTTTCTTCAATGGGAAGCTTATTGAAGTTTCTGTTTATATTCCAGAATCTAAATTTTTGTTTATGTCTGAATCATTCTACAAAATAATTGGTCTATTTTATTAATGTAAAACTGTATTGTTAACTTGAAATACATACATAGTATGTACGTGTCAGAAAAATTTAAAAATGAAGAAATAGTGTGTTGTTGCTTTCAGAGCAGAAAATAATGAAGTAGTTTGGAGGAAAGCTTGAGACAGTAAAAGCTTCCACTAGATATCAGAAGACCTGGGTTTCAGTCTCAATTTAAAAATTTAACTGGGAACCAAAGCACATGGCTGAATCTTATTATGTTTCAGATTTCAGCTATGTAAATGGCATGCTAATATCTGATCTAATCATCCCATGCGGTTTCTGTGAGTACCTGAGACAACATGTATGAATGCACTACATAAATATATGGTACTATCATGCAAGTCTTATGGTACTGCATTCTCTTCTCGATATCAATATTTAGGTTTTTTTGTTTTGAAATTTCCATTTTATTATAAAGGAATGCATGAATATGTTATCTTCATAGAAACTCAAGCATTACCATACTACGCAGAGAAGAAAATGAAAGACCCTCGAGTCGCCTATCTCTAAATTTTCCTTCCTCTTTAGTGGTATCTTATAAACAGTTTAATGAGTTTTCTGTCACAAATGTTCTAAGTATATATGCACATATATATGAAATATAACTTAATTTCATATAATTGGAATTACAAAGTCTATTTGTAACTCATAAAATTAGCTTGTTAAAGCAAAATAAGTATTATTCCCTCCCTTCTTTTGCCTATGAAAAATGTGGCATAATTAACACTGCAGTTGTTTCAGGTGGAGGAGTAATGGTGAAAGAGTGAAGGGTTGTAGGGAAGATGGAATGGGTTTTTGTACCCACAACAAGGACAAAACCTGTAAACAAATGAATGTGTTTCACTTGTCATAGTCATGAAACTCCATTGTGTTAACAAATGGGAAATAACACCTCATGGCATCCAATCTAAAATAATCTCGATGTGATGAGTGCCACTGGCAGATTTGCCAAGATGCACAGATTCTCAGTGTGATCACATAGATTTCATTGGTCACAAACAGAGAAAAGCACATGATTGCACTGAAAACGATGACAGTGCTGCCAGCCTAGAAATCACAGCTCAGGCTCTTCCGCGATAGCAGACTATCACACCTGCCACTTGACAGGTGTGCACTGAAATTTATGAAAAGCTTTTCTAGCCCAGCCATCGGCTGCTGAAAAGAATGGTGGATGCCTTGAGCCTTGACATTTATTACAGCTTTGCCAGCATATCTGTCTTGTAGAGTGTGATTTGAAAAACGATATGTCTAACCATGATCTTAATAAGCTCATTTGTTTCAGGATCTCATTGTACTTGAGCTGGCTGATAGGAGAGGAGAGGGCCAACAATATAAATAATGAAGGCTTCCTCATGAAATGCTGTGCTTATTTCAATATGGAGATGGTCCTGATGTTTAACATCGCCACTTGGCATACATAAAAGGAGAATTACAGTGCTGCCTTGAGGTGCTTCATAATTGACGCTCTAGTTCTTTAATAACCATAATTTCAATTAGTTTGGCTAAAATACTGAAAGTATATGATAAATATTCTGGTGGAAGTACAATTTTATTAAGATTAGCCAGGAAAACTATGTCATCCAATATATTCGAAAAGAGAAATGTCAAAGCCTTATTATTCATTTTTTTAAAGACTCAAAAATTTTAGTGTTTTTTTTTCACTTATTAATGAAATTATCTTGGGTAAAAATGGGGCTTGTATCACCCCCGCAATGATACAGGGTGAGTAACAGGTTAAAAAAATGCTTAAGGTCAGTTGCCTTCATGTGTCTGACATGATAAGTACATGCATTTTTCTATTTTCAGTACACTCACCTTTCTGAATAAATATAGGCCTGAGCCCATACCATATGCATGTCATAAATATATGTGTCTGTTACTTACTATATAAGGAGTATTTTAAAATGGGAAAACAAAAATTATTTTAAAAATAATTGTAGTGTTATCAAGATAACGTAATACAGAACCCAGTGTTGCCTTTTGTCCTCTACTCACTGCTATCAAAAATAATTTATTTAACAAAAATCTTTTGATCTTTCTCTTTTCTACTCCTATTTCTTTATTATAAACAATTGGTATATCTTTCCCTACCTGTCTTTGTGCCTTCTAGTCTTATTAATCTTAAGGATTAATCTTCATAGTAAAAATAAATAATCTAAGAATTTTCTTAAAAAAGTTGTAAAGAAAGCAATAAACAAATAAAATTAAAGAGAAATTGTAGTGAGAGAAAATAAATCTATTAAAAGACCTAAAGAGAAAGGCACCATAAAGTTCTATGCAAACAAAATTTAAAATCTCAAATAAAGTGAACATAATTCTGGAAGACATTAATTAGTGCAGTTAACTTGGATAGAAGCTCTAAACTTGAACACAGCTGTTGATGTGCTCATAGTCATGGGAGGAACTCAAAATACAATTTAAAAATTACCCTAAAAATGGATCCAAAGAATGATAAATTTATTAGAAAATTTATTGATATTTTCCAAGGAGCTGAAGATTCATCCTTTTGGAAGCTCTTCCAACACATTGGAAAGGGTGGGAGGCTGTTCAATCTATTTTAATGCTAACCCGATAGTAAAGTTTGATAAGAGTTAGTCCATAGAAAGAAAACACACTGGTCTCCCACAACATACATAGATAAGTATGCAAGAAATACTGATGGCAAACAAAATACAAGCAAACTGAATCCAGCATCATATTTTTAAATGCATTTTTTTCTTGATGGAGTATAAAGATGGCTTGTTATTAAGAAATTATTAACATAATAAATTAAATAGTTATATCAAAAGAGAAAAAATTTGTCTCAGATAAAATACTAAAGGCATTTTACAGTTTTCAAAGTCCAGTTTTAAGCCCCACTAAAGTGCTGCCTTTTTCTTGAAGCCTTCTTTGATTCCTTTGGCTGAAAGAAATATGTGAGAGTGTGTGTGTGTGTGTGTGTGTGTGCATACATGTGCACGCATGCATGTGTGTGTCTTACCTGCCTTGCTTAGCTGTAATCTCCCAATGTGTATTTCTTATTTCACATAGCAAATAGGACAGAGTAGCTTTTTATAAATGCTTGATGAATAAATGTTTTAAAATGAGCACATCCTATTTAAAATTATAAACAAAATGTGTATAGATAAGAATAACAATTACTTTTATAAACATCTTCCTTTGGCATCACTTAATAATTGGGTACATCAGTATAAACCAAAAAGCCAGCATGTAAACTTTCCAACCACTCTGTCATCATAATACTCCTTTCCTGGCAATTCCCTAGAAACAACTGCATATTTTACCCAGTAATATTTACCCTGGAAAGATTACTATTGCTTCTTTTCCTTTTTCTTTTTCTTATCATGTTTATAGGACAGTTGTAAATTTCCTAGGTAGTATGGTAATGCAACAAAGGAAATTAATTTCTGTGAATTTTTGAAAATCCTGAATTCAAAACAGTTCTATTAAGGAATTCTAAAATAAGCTGAATAACTCAAAAATTCTTCTGAGTTCTCTCACATGATTATAGTTGGGATATATATATATGTTATTATGGATTTTTATTAAGAAACTGAATCTTAAGGACACAATCTAAGTGATCCTGCAATATATGGGATTTGCTTACTAAAGCCACAGGGTCTTGTTATGTACTTCAAACTGGTCTTGAACTCACTTTGTCGCCCAGACTGTCCTTGAACCTGCATTGATCCCCTTGCCTCATTCTCCCAAGTGCTAGGATTATAGGCATGCACCACCACACCCACCTTGCACACAATGAAGATCACTCCAAACTGCTCTGACCTCCAAATTATAAATTATAGGTACTCCTTCCACACACTGAGTTTGCCTGTGCGTGGCCATGTCATGGAGAGCCTGCACAGAGAAAACAAAGGACTTGGCACCTGACACACTGGTGTCTTGTCATGGCTTTAGCGTTTGTGTGATTGATGAGTTTAGGCATACTACATAATGATTCCGGGCCTTGTTGTGTTCTTCCCCACAGAGTGCTAAGTACACACTGAATAAATTAAAGAATGGTTCTGAAAGCATCTAGTTTATCCTGCTCAGTCAGTGCTGTCTTTCCCCCTTATATGGAAGACCATGGATCATTGGAATCTCTGTGCCTTTGCTAATTGACCCCAATGATTCTTCTGAGCATCTAGAGAAAAAGAATGTGGGTCCCAGGAGGACAGGAGTGGATCTGAAATGTTTTGAAGGAAAAAAATGTGAAAGCATTTAAGCTTTTTTCATTCTTTTATGCTGAGAGAGTTGATTTCTAAAAATCATGTAACATGAAATTTTTCATTATTAACAATTTTACATCCTTAAAATCCTTCATCAACTTTTTAACATCCACATTCCCCTATTTTTATTATTCTAAATAAACCCAAAATTTATCTATATGACTTTCTTATGACTTAATTGCAATTTTCCCATTGTTTTCTAGTTATTTTTATAATATATTTATTTCTATTAGTAATATAAATACATAGGATATGCACGTGACAAGTTGGATTATTTTCCCCTTACTTGCAGCTCAACTAGGCAATGTAGAATTTCCCTCTCAGGCTATCTCATGTAGATCCCATAATTCTTTGATTATTTTCAGTTATTACAAAGTTATTTTTAGTTGAGCCTAGTATAAAACATCTATTTTTAAATCCAATTTAATTATTGTCTCTTCACTTCTTAGAAATAACTGGACTGAAATAAGCGGGGAGACAGCACAGCCTACCTTCCTATCCCTGGCCCCTTTCTGGATCAGTATATCTTTTGGAGTTGGAGCTTGGGGGAAGGAATTGGAAAGATGGGAAAGGATAGACTTCTCTGAATTGATATTGTGGTCTTCTCCTGGCTGTTGTTGCATCTCTAGTGCGATCTGACTGGCTATTTTCTCTTCATGACAGACAAATACTTTTAATTTCATTGAAAGCACAGTGGAATTCTTCAGGTGCCTTATGTAAAAATCCTCATTACTGCTAAGCTCTTCACATTTCCTCTATTTCTTCTGTGCCCCAGAACAAAACCCCAAAGCTTCTTGCTAAGGTGGTCATCTTGCATAGGAACCCAAAGTGAACTTTAGTAAAAAGAAAAAAAAATGCTTGGTTATTGACATCTCTGAAGTCTGTAAATGATTCTTTAGGTCCTTCTCCACCCGTACTCTCAACCTTTCCTTCTGAATACAGCCAGTATCTTAGGAGCCTCCCTTTCCTCACTTCCTACTTCATTTTCAATTCACACAGCGGTGAGGGAGATCGAGGATAACAGTTGAAGGTAGTAGAACCAGTCTGGTTGTCTGCTGATAAACTCTGAATTGGTTTTATTCTTCCATCCATAATTTTATTCTTTCAAGCATGTGGAGTTCTTCATAACTATTTTGCCCTTGAGTCTGGATTTGGTAATTAATTTTGGTGATAAAAGGCACAAAAACTGTCAACAATCTGTTAATTTTTAATTCTTTAAATTTTTATTTTCATTAGTACATTTTGTCATACATAATAATTACATTCATTGTGGGGAGTTGATACACGTACAGAACGCATCTCAATTCTTTTTATGTCCTCTTCTCCTCACTCTGTCCCCCTCCTTCCATCTCTTGGTCATTTTCCAATTTGCGAAAGGTGTATCTCTCTGAAATCTGTGAATTTTTTAGAATATTACTGTCTTTTTTTCCCAAAATTTCTTAACAAAAGGGTACATGGGAATGCCGAAAGGAACATATTTCTGCAACTTTTCTCCAAGAAGTTACCATCGAGTTACTATCAAGTTACTATCAAGAAGTTACTATCAAGTTACTATCAAGAAGTTACCATCAAGTTACTATCAAGGGTGAGAGGAGAGATGAAAAGCAAGTTACTGAACTAAACAAACAAACAAAAAATTCTAATAATGTGCCATAAACTTTAATTATTGTTAAGTAAAGTTAGGTGAGTCCACCTCAGCAGGTAAAACAGTGTATTACTGCAAAATGTAAAGAATGGAAATGTAGCCAGACTCAGCAGCATCATGAGTGAGAAGAAGGAAAAAATAAAAGCACAGACAGCCATGGAAGAGACAGGAGCCCTTTGGCTGTAGCACTTGATCCAAATCAAGGGTTCATGCCAGAACACACTCAGTTGTGGAACAGTACAAGATCAAGTTGTGGTTAATAAAAATAGAAAGCTTGCCAGTGGTGGGTGAAAGTTTTTCTCTGATCTACTTTTTCTTTGACTGATGATTCTACCTGGATGGAAGAAAGCACTTTTGTAAAGCTAAAGGATACTTCTTTAGATAGATGGGGCTCTCTCTGTCTTAGATATAAAGGTAATACAAAAAGAGGTCAGGTTCTAACACACAAGAAGACTGGAAGTTGGGAAAATAGATTTAGGTCTTAATATTTGAAAACCTGTATTTTGGGATTCTAAAGATGACAAAATTTTTAATTTATTCTTGAAGTTATTTGCATCAAATTAAGATGTTTATAAGAGGTTTATAAGGTGTTTATACAGCATGTAACAAGATGAGGAATTCTAATTCTAGCTAGCAAGAATTAAATATATTTTCAAACATGAAATTAAGAACAAGTTTCTATCATACTTGCAGAATGAAAAAAATCTTTTAAATTTCTTCCCTATCAAACAATAATCTCAGTAAGAAAAACCAGGAAGCAAGATGCAGAGGTGAGGAAACAGAGGAGCTTGTACAGGAAAGAGGCACTGAGAGCACTTGGAATGACAGTGAAGGCAAGGGTGACAGGTGTGTGACAGTGATATTAGTGCAAATTGGAGCTGAGGGACACAGATGCTCAAGGAGAAGAAATTGAGAGCTGGGTTGATGGCAGAAATTAGAGGGAGCAATGTACATATTAAGTAAAAGTGACCCAGCAATCCTGCTGGGTAGACACCTAAAGGAAGTGATATGAGCATCTCATTGATACATCTTCACTTCCGTATTCATCGCAGTGTTGTTTGCAATAGCCAAGATACAGAAAAACATGTGTCGATTAGAACATGAGTGGGTTAAAATGTGTTGTATGTGTACAATGGAATACTATTCAGCCTTAAATAAGAGACACTGCCATTTGAGACAATAAGGATTTACCTGGAATATGTTATGCTACGTAAGTTAGAGAAAGAAAGAAAAATATTGTATAATTTCATTTACATGAAGAATCTAAAAAATGAAGGGCAAATAAATTAAGAGAATAGAATGTTAACTACCCAGGGTGAGGAGGGCAAGAAATGGGGAGAGATTGGTAAAAGGGTGCAAACTTGCTGTTATATGGGATAAGTCCAGAGAACTAATGGTCAAGAGGAGGATAACACTAAGTAATGCTTCCTTGCTTATTGGAAATTTGCCAAGAGTAGATTTTATGTGGCCTTATTATACACTGAAAAGATGTAACTATAGAAGATGATGCACACATTAATTTGCTTACTGATAGTGATATTTTACTATGTATAATATATAAAAACATTACATGAGAAAGGTTAATAATTAATTGGGGGAGTCTATAAAAGAAACAATTATTTTATACTGCACAGCTCATGTTTTAGCATTTACTTAGTCATAATTACATTAAAATGGAATGCTGATCTAAGCATAAACTGGACACTGCAGGGAGGGGAACTACATGACTGAGGAAATGTAGCAGTAGAAAGTTATGTCCTTAGCAGACATAGCAAATGGAAACATTTCTTTAAATGGCAATGTAACTGATTATTTTGAAAAATGATTTAGAAATGAAATCCTCAAAGATTTGATAGTGGTTGCCTGTATGGAGCAAAACTAAACAGAAGGAAATTCTTGGGAAAGATACTTTTTATCTTAAAACAGATTTATTGTTAGCACATTCTTATATACAAAAAGAATCACTTCAATATTGATGAGAGGAAAAGTAAACCTGTAAAAGAACTGTAAAGAAGCTCTGGGCGTGTTACAGGGGGATTGGCTATTTGCTCTCATACAGCTGTCCTCCCCTTCTCTCACAGTAATGCAACTCGAGAATAAAAAGTGAATTTGTTAGCTCCTCATCCCACACCACATCACCCCACGAAAGCAGGAATAATCACATGCCATCTCTGGCCAGTCAGATGGAAGCCGCAGTGTCCTACAGCAGCTTCTTCAAGCCATCTCAAGGAAAGAGTGTGTGCTCTTTGCTGTTTCTTTGTCCTCATTTCACTCTATATCCATCCTGCAGCTAAGAGCATGGTTTCCACTTTCATGTACCAAAAACTTAAAACCTTGTCCCACTGAGTAATAAAACCAGAAGGAATCTGCTTCTCGACACAGAGGTATACTTGATCTCCTCCAGAATACTTCTAAAATATTACACAACAGTTATTTGGAGTTTGTGGATACAGCAATACACTCACACTAACATACAGATTTTTGCAAAGTCTATAATAAGTAATGAATACAAGACTAGATACAAAATTAGAGTAAGAAAGAGAATATGACAGGACCAATCTAGCAATAAAAAGCATAGAAATGGTCAAAATAGACACGAAAATGTGGTTAAAGTTGCATTTCAGAGTATTACACTAAAATATAAATAATTGGCTATTATAAAATTATATATAATGTATAAATATTTGTATTAAATTTTATCATTCGCCTGGACTATATGCATGTTATTTGTCTTGGCTGATTAAAATTCAATAATATAACTATATATCTTATAATCTATATTTATAAAGTTACAATTCTGCTTAAACTATTTTATCTTTCTTCAAAATAAATCTTATTAGATTGAAAAATGAAATAGTCAATGAAATGGAAACATTAATGCATATGAAAAATATACACGGTTGTAAATGTGATATTTTATTGACATAATTCTTTTTCTAAGGCAACATACTAATGTCAGAACCCACAAAGAAATTGTTGTTTGATTTGACTGAGTAAGCATTTAGAACTTTTATGTAGTGGGAAAAAAATAACAGAATTTAATGGACAGATGACAAATCAGAAAACACAACATATATGCTGTGAAAGAACTACTTTATCTAATACAGTAAAAGAATTTACTAGTAAATTTTTTTAAAAATCCATTTCTTTACTAGAAAAATAGACAAAAGATCAAAAACAAAAATAAGATTTGAAAAACAAAATGGAAAATTCTCAACACTTGTAATCCAAGAGATGTGGATTAGAATATCATAACAGGTAGAATTCTGTTGTCCCTAAAAAAATGTTGCAGTCCTAACCCTTAGAACCTGTAAAGGTGATCATATGTGGAACTAAGACTTTTTCATATCTTATAAAGTTGAGATGTAAAGGTGTATCCTAATGCAATGTGACTGGAATTGTTTTCAGAGGAGATCTGAGGGGTTCATGGAGTAGCTTAGTGGCAGAATACATGCTCAGCATATTGGATGTGGACATAGATATATGGAAAAAATGCCATATAGCAGCAGAGGCCAGAAATTTGAGGGCTGCACCTGCAAGGCAAGCAATGCTAAGGATTCCTCACCACCATCAGAAGCTAGAAAGAATCAAGGCTGGATTCTCTCTTACAGATTTCAGAGGAATAGTGGCCGATGTCTTGATCTTGGGCTTCTAGGTTCCGCAGCTGTGACATGATAATTCTTTGTTGTTTCAGGCCACCTTTAGATATTTTATTATAGCATCCTTAGGAAGTTACCTTTTTCAACTCTCAGGAAAGTAAGGATTGAAATACTTTTCATACATTGCTAAGAATGAAGTAGAAATTGGTATCATATTTGTCTAGAACAATCTGACATAAAGTTCAAATGTAGTAAACCTCCAGTTCTACCTCTTAGAATTCATCCTAAAAGTAATTGGAAAAGTAGGAAAAATATAAAACAGAGGGGAATAAAAAGTATTCTTTATAATAATATAAAAAAGTTTAGAATATCTAACATTCAATATAATACAATAGTTTGTAATACCACTCAAAAATTCTGTTGAAGTGGAGATTTAATTTATTCTGCCATGGAGAAAAGTTCAAAGAAAAGCTCATCTGTGGCGCATTTGGAAAGTATGACCTGAAATATTGATAGGAGTTACTGTAGATAGAACACAATTTTTTTTTCATTTTTATGTATTTTCTCAATTTGTAAAATAAAAAAACACCCTGGAAAAAGCATAATTAGTGCATCTATAATTAGCTTGATTGAAAACAATATGTCAAGTTGAGTCAAATGAAAAAAGTATATGATTTAAATCATTGTTTCAATTCATTAAAATATCGAGTCAAAAACTGGTGTGAAACCCTATTGTTCTTGCCTTGGTTTGAAGCAGTTCTTCTGTGGCTGAATAGAATCAAACTGTTTAAGGCAATTTTCAACAAAAAAGGCAAAAAACACATCACGACATTGTGTCTTCTTTCACATTATTCACTGGATCTGGAACTGTGTGACTTCTGGCTCTTCCCCAAGGTTAAACTGATGACGTATCGGAGACCCCTGCAGTGGGTTCCAATGTCAGGCCTGGAGTTATGGCACATGCTTGGAAAGAAAAGAGCAAGAGACAAAAACAGAAGGGTGGAGAGCCGGGATCTGGGTTGACCAGTTGGTCTCGGGGAACTAAAGGCCATGAGCAGCCCAGAACCTTGGTGTTTATTCACAGAGGGAAATGTTGAGGGGATTTTGGCTGGATGTGCTACACAAGTGGTGCTGCTGGCCAAGCTTGTACCAGAGGGGACAAAGCATTCTTGCTGAAGGCACAGGGACAGCCAGATTTAGGTTATGGTTAATGAGTAACCTGCTTCATAGCCAGCTCTGGGAAGGAGTTTTCCTCTGGAGTCATGAAGGCCTCAGCGGAGGTGTTATTTCATATCTTAGCTCCATGGTATCACAGCCCTTCTATCTGAGCTCAGCCACAGCTGCTGATAATAAACTATATTAGTCTGCTATCAGCCGCCTGCTTTCATGAAGACACGTATGCAACCTCGGCCAGACTCACTAATTAAACTGAAAGCCAATTTAGGGAAGTCACCTCTGTACAGCCTGCTCTGCTCATAAGTAAACACAAGCACACTTGGGGCTGGGAGAGGGCAACAGGGCAGTCCACAACTATGAAGGCTAAATATTTTGAATTGATTCAGAACATCAAAGCAGTCTTCGCAGCACAACTAAAGACACTCATGAAAGAAGAGTTCCAGACTTGCTTCAAAAAGTGAAAAGGCAACGGGATAAGTGTGTTTAAAGTGAGGGGGAGAATTTTGAGGTGGATTAATGGAAATATGTCTTTTACTGTAATAATTTTTTTATTAAAACACACAATATATTTTCTTTTAATCACACACCATCTTGTCTTGTTCCAGCTACAGGAAGTAGAGTTGCATTTTAACATACATATGCAAGGTACCTTTTCTAAGCATATGTAAGTGGATTATGAAGGGAGGTGATCTAGCTCATAGCTAAGGGTAGCATGCAAGCTTAGAACTACTATTGCTATCGATCATTAGAGAACACCCCAAATTCTGCACACTGTTTTAACACATTAGTTTGTGAGTTTCTGCCTGCAGGCTATCATGAATATCCTCAACAGTGTAGTATCCTTATATTATACTCTTTTTCCAACATTATTCTCACTTCCTTTTCTTCCAATTATACACCCAGAGATTTTATAAATCCTTAATTCTTTTCCTCTACTTTTCCAGGATTGCCTTACATTTTCTTGCTAAAAGCACTACATTGTCATAAGCACAACTTAACACATTGACATTAGTGTTAAGTTGGTGGTGGGATTCATTTTGTCCTTTCACCAGAAGCATGTCCTCTAGGAAAAGAAAAGGCAGCTGTTTTTGTCTAATCTTTTTGTCAAATGGACATCTTGGTAAAGAGACAAAAGCTATTTGCTAGAAGGGAAGAGAATTGTGTTTCTGAAATGCCTTTTGTAAGATATCTCTGGTTAAGGATTGCCTAATAAATGGAACTCAGGGTCCACAAGGCAGGATTCCTTGCAGAATGTCACACAGCTTATAAAGCCCTGCTGAGATACAATAGAGACATTTCATAATTTTAACATTTCCTATGGTGGGAGAACCCAAGAACCTCCCTTGCAGACTGTACCTCTCAGTTAACCTGAGATAGAGGTGTGTGCCACCACTCATAATGTTCTATACCTTCTTCTGCTTCATCTGTACCACCTGAATGCTTTGTGTTTTTCTGGGTCATGTGACTCTAATTTGACAGACTGATCTTGTAATTTAGCTCCTTTCTTCACTTTCCTTTTTAAAGGTTCATGTTAGGTTATCTTGTATTAATGACCTTCTAAGAACTTTCTGCTTACTTCCCAAATATGTCACACTGGTATATTATTGACCTTGCCTTCAACATATTCAGGGTTGAGTTATATTTCTATTTTTGGGAAAGTCATTTGTATGTTATTACTTTCTTATATCCACAGATATTATTTCAACAATGAATGGACTACCTTTAGCTACCAATGGACTATGTTTAATTACCATTTTATTCACAAATGTGCATCATCTTAAGTCTTCAGATTCACTTTAATTTTTTGAGTCTTCTGCCCTGATTTTAAAATTTTATTCAGTTTTCCTGATATTAATGCATGCATACAAGCTCCTTTTCCTAGTTTGCTTCTATGTGTCTAGGACTTGTCCAGATCTTGCTCTCTATTCTGCGATGAAGACCTT
>RJWT010023628.1:0-16734 GCA_004365215.1 Cuniculus paca | reverse complement strand
AGCAGTGCACAGCTGTAATTCCAGCAACTTGGGAAGCTAAGGCAGGAGGATCTGAAGTATGAGGCCAGCCTGGGCAATTCAGTGAGAACCTGTCTAAAAGTAAGTAAGGCTTAGAATACAACTCAGTGGTAGAGTGTTTGCCTAGTACGCTCATGGCCCTGAATTCAATCCCCCATACCACAAAAACAAGAGAGGTGCCACACACCTGAAGTCTCAGCACTTGGAAGGCTGCGGCAGGAGGATCACTGTGAGTTTGAGGCCAACCTGAGCTACACAGTGAGTTTAGGGTCAGCCTGGGAAACATAACAAGACCCTGTCTCAAAAAAACAACCAAAACAAAATACTCTTTAGTCTGACTTAACAAGACAGGATCAGAAGCTGCATTTCACAGAATGCTTTGCAGTGCCTACGATCTGTAGGTACACTGAACCAAGCCTTCCCTTTGGAATCACGTCACACAGAAGGACAAGGTGTGCCCGTGGGAAGGTGGCAGCCAGGCTGTGGCTTCCTCATTCTTCAACCAGTTGCTGACTCTGGCACAGCACCAGAAACGTGACGGCCCAGTTTTATGCCAGTTTGGGGTGCACTTCTGGAAGATCAAGCAGCTGCTCTGTGAGCCACGACAGACCTGAATAAACCCACTGAGTTTACAAGACCTTGAGTGGATTCTTTTGCTTGCAGCCAAGAACACGTCACATTTTCATAGTTAACATTTCTTTTTATTATGTTTGTGGTTTTCAGGTTTACAGAAGTATTTTTCTCCTTCAACTGTTTTCCTACACTGAGACAATGCCCCTTGTATATAACTAAGTGCTATTAAAAAATCAAACTACCATGGTAGTTGCTTTTTGATATATCTGTAATTTTATTACAAAACCATTTGGCATTAGTTGGTTACAGTGATAGCTGTGTACTACGAGTGTGGCACACCAGCTCTAACAGGAAAGCAGGACTCCCGACTTAGTGAACCAAACTGCAGTCTCCTCAAATCTACTACACACAAGCACCCTGCACTCATTCAGATGCAAAACAAGTAGATTAAATGTTGGTAAGACTACAAAATGGAACTTTTTAATTCCCCCTCCCCTCCAATTACTTTGCTTTAAAAGAATCAGATTTCTCAGAGAGAGTCTGAATAGCAGCAGCACCCAAGGAACATCGCACTTTTAGTTGTTAAAAAGCAACACCGGTGTGATTCGTCTTTTACACCACAGGTAAGGGAATGCTCACTTTAGCTTTAAACTCCTGCTTAGAGTCCCTTAAAAAAAATAAAAGCATTCCATCAAGTTCTTCTGGATGGCGTTATTGCTGTGCATTTGTTGGTAGGTCACTTTCTCTGTGTTTGCTCTGAAGGGATCTTCCAATGTATTTCCAATATTCCTTTCTTATAGTGTCCTTTTCTTTAGCTAGGATTTCACATAACTGAAAACAAAACAAATTCATTGAAATAAATGTTTGATTCAATCTCAAGTGCACAGTCCTTTGCTGCAACGTAAGTTAACTCGATTGTGTTCATACAGACACACTGGTAGCTAACCACCATGTTCTCCAGTGCCACAGATGATGCCCTGAACCAGCAAGAGCTCACAGGGAGCAAGCTGAAAGCGCGTGTGAACCTCAGTGGCTCTGGGCAGACCACTCTGAGATGCCCAGAAGCAAAGTTCCAAGTCCCACCAGCTTACCTCTAATGCTTTATTAAGAATGTCCTCCTTGTTGTCACACTGGTTCTCTAACATGTCTTCATAGACATCCACAAGAAAGGCAATTAGGTACGGGGAACTATGACTCGGTTGTAAATCGAGTAATTGACTTAATAAGTTGGGGTATTTGGAAAGACCACGATCCTGCAAAATCCTAAAAAAATAAAACTCAATTCTGAGAGGAAGAACAAACACTAAAAAGAACAAGAGAAGTAAACTTTGAAACACAAACTAGAAAAGGAGACTGATTTTGAATGAATGAGGATGAAACAAAATGAAACTTAAATTATGTGAGCTTTATAGTGGATCATTAAGAACTGAGTAAAATTAGTTTAAAAAATCATGAGGGTTAAAAAGTAGTAATTTGTAACTTAAACTGCGTAACACAAAATTGCAGCAGAAAATAAACCATATTCATTCATTCTGCCTCCTCCCTCTTCCTTTCTGAACCCAGGGTTTCTGTACATCCCCAAGGCCTTTTATAATTTTTTTTTTTAAATTGATACAAAGTCTCACCAAGTTGCCTGGGCTGGGCTCAAACTTGTGATCCCTGGTGCTCTGCCTCCCAGAGTGCTGGGGCTGTGGGCATGTACCACCAGGGAATGTGTAAATCCTCCTCTTAAAACTGAAACAAGCCCTGGCACAACTCCAAACATGACTGGGCTCCATAAACCTGTTCTTTAAACCTGTTTCCTTGAAGGCCTAAGTCCAACGAGGAAGCCTATGTCAGTGGCCAGGGAATGACACCTTTCCAAGCCATGAGACCTGCGACTGGACATCTCTCTCCACAGCCTGCTTCATTGTATTCCTGAGCTGGGCGGAACCTGAGTGTTTGTATTCCATTCTCGCACATGGACAATAGAGGATTCCTAAATATAACTAAGAATGCATTATCATTCATTCACATGCTGTTCTAAAAACTACGCTGGTATGTGCTTGGTAAGTAGAGTGGATTCACACAGGGCACAGTTCTCAGGAATTATCATAACCCTGTTACATCTCTGCTTAGATCCGAAAACATGAAAAATTCTTTAGTATCCTTTTAAATCTGACTATGGAACACATTCCATGATGCATGTATTAGCAGCTTATTTGATTCTGATATAAAACCAGAAAACAACCTCTTACCCTTTCAAATAGTTCCATGCACTTTCATTATGTGGTACAAGTTTTATCATTTCCAGAGTGTACCTGTAAGAAAAAAACCCCACAAATGAACATGCCTATAATCTTCAAGGCGTGATGCAATGACTAGATAATAGTTTTAATAAAATTGTAGCACAGTCTAGATACCTGCTGTCTCTCATATCTGTCACCACTTTCGCCTCTCAGCAGACTGCAGTACCTCCCCAGCTAGTGTCTGAATTAGGGAATCCTCAAGTCTGCAGCTGGACATGTCCTATTTATATACTTCCTCCCTCTTCTATTTCTTGGTAAATTCTGGGGAAGGACACTTAACTAACCTAGTGCTTCAATTCACTCAAGTGTGGTGGCCCAGGTTGGTAATCCTAGGACTCAGGAGACTGAGGCAAGAGGGTCATTGTAAGTTCAAGGCCAGCCTGAGTTCAAGGCCAGCTTGAAATGTACAGCAAGACCTTGCCTCAAAGAAAAGAGAGGAGAGGAGAGGGGAGAGGAGAGGAGAGGGGAGAGGAGAGGGAAGGAGAGGGGAGGGGAGGGGAGAGGAAAGGAGAAGAGAGTAAAGCTTCAATTCACAATAAGAAAAGAAATGAGTATGGAAGATTTTTCCTTCTGCAGGAAATGTCAGCTAAAACAGGGAAACTTGGAGAACAAGGCAAACATCTACTTTCACCTGACAAAATCCTTAGTCACTGAAAAAGAATAATGAATACAATTATAGGAGCTATAATAAAAATCAGATTGGAAATCATACAGATAAAAATAAAAATAAACACCAGCATGTATTTCCTCTATTCTAAAACAAGATTACTAGTAAACTATAATGTGATTCCCAGCCAAAATGGACCCTCCTCTATATTTTCTCTTTCCTTAACCCAATTAGTAAATGTAATTGAGACCCCATTGCTACAAATTCTAAGTAAATTACACAACAGTGCTCCACTCTATACTCACTTAGCTGAGTAAACTGCTGAGTAAAGTTAACAGTCCTGGTCTCATTGTAGTGATGTTACAATCAGAATTTTCTTTTCATATGGAGAAATAATAAACTCATTCAATATTATGAAGAGATATTTCCAACACCTTTGACGTGACTTAATGATTTCAGTTGTTCATAAAACTATGTTTTAGTTGCAGGTCTAGCTAGTCTCTGTAGATTATTAACTCATTTTTGCCAATACCTAAAATTGTATTTACATTTATGTGCACTAAAGTATAAACTATTTTCAAGGATAAAACATGGACTTCAATGTCAGACTACTTGGCTGCAAATCTGAAATTCACCAATTATCTAAATGCTCTGAAAGCAGTTACAGAATTACTTGAAACCTCAAGTTCTTTATGAGTATCTCTGAGTTACAAGAATTAAACTGGAACTCCTGGCATACAATGAATCATATTAATCTAAGTTGAGCATCCTTTATCTGGAAACGTAAAATGTTTCAAAGTCTGAAATTCCTACTCCAACACGATGCACCACGTTGAAAACTCCACACTTTACCTATTGTGTGACAGCTGCTGTTAATTAAATGTAGGCACACTGGCTAGGCGTGGTGGTATATGCCTATTGTCCCAGATCTTTAGGAGGCTGAGGCAGGAGGAGTGCAAGTTTAAGGCTAGCCTGGGTCAATTACTTAGCAAGAGCCTGTCTCAAGAGTCCCTGGGTTTGATCGTCAGTATTTGTTCCCTGCAAAACTACCTTTAGGCTACATATGTAAGGTACAAAAGATAAACGAATTCTGTACTTAGACTTGTGTCCTATTATCAAGATGTCTTACACTTGTACATATATAAATATTTCAAATCCAAAAAGTCCAAGCACTTTGGATACGGGATACTCAACATGTGGTACTAGCAGGGCATGGTAATAAACGCCTATAATTCCAGCACTTGGGAGGCAGAGGCAGGAGTATCACTGCAAGCAAACCATGCCCGGCAGTTCATGCCTATAATCTGAACTCAGGAAGCTGAGGTAGGAAAACATGAGTTCAAAGCCAGCCTGGGCTACAGAGTGAGTTCAAGACTGGCCTAGACTCCAGCTCAAAAAAAATAAAAAGCAAAGAATGTATAATAATTTCACTAAGTCCCAACAGAACTTCCTGCAATTCTAGAAAGGCTCTGTACCTTTATTGTTCAATATTGTAGACATTAGCCACATATGAATACTGACACCTGAAATGTGACTAGTGCAACCGAGGAACACATTTTAAAGTTTAAGCTATTTTTGGTAATTAAAATTTAAGCAGCCATATCAGACTAGTGGCTACCACAGTGAACAATATAGCTGCAGATAGGAGAGCAGCAGAAAACAAAACTAAATTAGGTTTGCAGGGTAGGTGTGTCCCAGACATAAGCCTAGAACAGAGAGTTAAAGGTGGATGGTAAAGATATTTTTTCAAAAAATATATGGGCTGGGCATACAGTTCAGTGGTAAAGGGTGTGCTTAGCATATGTGTGGCCCTGGGTTCAATCCCCAGTGCTAAAAAACAAAAAGCCATCATGACAGCCCTCCACGCAGGACAGGTTCCTTGACAGATGCACTGAAAAATCGGCTCCTCCCAGCAGCAGTAACAACAATTGTATCTGCTCTGTATCTAATCAGGTCTCTGAAACAACATGCATATTTAAATTTTGACATAAGACACTGTCACAAAATAGATAAATAAGGCCAGAAAAAAATGAATGTTGCCAAGCATGGTGGTGTATGCCTGTAATTCCAGCACTCTAGGAGAGTAGGCAGGAGGATCAGAAACCCCTGGGCAACTCAGACCCTGTCTCAAAAAACAAACAAACAAACAAACCCCCCAAAACCCCAATTTTTAATGCTTTGCATATAATACTGAAATTCATGCCAGTTCAGAAATTTCTAGTTCGTGTAACAGTTTCTGGTAGTGTATCTTAACCAGAGGTAATTCTGTACCAAAAGGGACATTTGGTAAAGTATGAAAACTTTTAAGCAGCACTGGGGACTGAGCTCCATTCCTAGCCCTTTACATTTATTTTGAGACAGGGTCTCACCAAGTTGTTGCCAAGAGCTGGGCTTGAATTTGTGATCCTCCTGTCTCAGCCTCACAGGATGCTAGAATTATAGGTGTGTGCCACCATGCTGGCTTGCGAGGAACTTTTTTAAATGCAGAAGTACTGTTAAACACCCTACAGGACACACAACAGTCCCCACTCCCCAACCCAATCCTACACTAGAGTCACATGGCATTTGGGAACGATTACCCAAAAAGCAACAGAAATTAATGAGACAGATTTAAAATAAGACTTCCTAGACACTAAGAAATCTGCTCTTTGTGTTTTGAAACAGAGTCTCTCTTTGCAATTCAGCCTATGTAGCCCAGGCTAGTCTTGAACTCGTGACAATGCTCCTGCTTCAGTCTCCTGAGTGCTGGGATTACAGGCATGAAATCTGCTTTCTTTTCGACTCTTGGTAGCAACAATATTTTAAGAAACTTTGACACGACAATATAAAGGTATGCCCTATTATTTATAAACTTATCATTCTATGTTTCATCTCTGTATTCTGTCCTGTTTTAGTTCAACTGGGAGGACCTGGGACAGTCTTGATCTCAATGTACACTGGGACAGTAGCCCCAATGCCTGAGGGATGGTAGGCATGAAAATTTTTAATCAGTGGGTAAGAGAAAGACATTACTAACTGGACTTCTCTCTCCAATACAGCATGACCATTGTAGCCAGTAGTGTTAGAAATGACGAAGTATCTTTGGTTCCACGCAGAGTTATTTCTCACATCTTCTTTGAGAAGTTGGTCTACATACTGCAATTCATTATCCCAAAGTCTAAATTCCTAAAAGAAAATTTAAAGAAAAATCCAGTTAGAAATGTTCCATTTATGAGCAATAAGAATAAATAAAACATCAGCAAAGCTAAGAAGGTTGAACTGAAGACAAGAATTATCACTTATTTGGAAAGAAGAGATAGCTCTAAGTCAAGAAAAGAAGAGGGTTAAGGCACACACAGAAGACATACATGGAAAGAAGTCATCAAAGAAAATTTGGCAAACACACCAAAAACTAATAAGAAAATAAGTATACACAGTATGTAAATTTGATGGAATTTGATATTAACACATAACATTAAGTGAAATAGCAACACTGAAATTTCACACATGATAAAAATGCTTTAACACTACATACAAAGAAATACACACAATTAAATTTAGATACAAATTTTTATATTATAAAGCTATTTTAATAAAAGAAAACTTATGTGGGAGAATAGTCAAAACTTGCAAATGTAAAATTTGAGACATGAAAAAGTGACTTGAGTTGTATTTCTTACTTGATAACAGCAAGAGTAAGAATTTCAGTGTGATGATCCTTGATTTTACAACTGGTAATAAAAATATATAAAGAAAAAAAAGAAATTATTTAGCCAGGCATGGTTTCACATGCCCGTAATCCCAGCACTGAGAGAGGGTGAGGCAGGACTGCAAATTCAAGTACTACCTGGGCAACTTAGCAAGTTCCCGTATCAAAACAAAAAGAGCTGGGAATACAGCTCAGTGCAAAGGTCCTGCATTTGGCCCCTAGTAAAGAAAAGGAAAAAAAGAGAAAAGAAAAGGAAAGGTAAGAAGAAGAGATTTTTACGAAAATCCCTATGCTGGTGAGTAGTACAGTTTAGCGCTAACAGGACCTCACATTGCTGGAATTGCTATGATGCCAAACTTTTTGATCTTTCAATGATACAAACAGCTCACTGAGGCACGCATGCCCCAAGTTTGCCCCCACTGCTCCAGAGCAACATGCTAAGTACAGAATGACAGAACACACGAGAAGAAGCTTCCTAACAATCTAACAATTGTGTGTCTGCTCGATTTGGAGAAATTTGGATTCAGGAGAAATTTAACCACCAAGTGACAGTCCCACAACCCGGTCATTCACTGAATCGGAGAAACTGCATGCAGCATGTACATTATAATATTCAGAACAAAGAAACAGTCAAAGGAAACTCCAACTTGATGTCTTTGCTTCTATTCATGTAACTCTTATGTGTGGTACTGTAACGTATAACGGAACATAAAACTAGAGAACTGGATAAACAAGTGCACTGCACCAGAAAAGGCCAAAGCTCTGTAAACAAAGGTACAAAACCGTTCAAATATAAAAAAGACAAGCTGTAAATCTTACCGCTCTGTGCACCTCGGTCATTAAGCTCGGGCGGTCATTAAACAGGTAGGTTGTTAAACGAGGAGTATCTGCATGTGTGTCTGGGTTTTTTGGACTCACAGAAAGTTACAGAAATAAAATGTTCTGTGTATCCTTCACTTAGTTTCCCCAAATGGTATTATCTTCCTAACAGAAGCCCAATCCCCACATGGAAAACTGCACTGATAATTCTTAACAAAATACAGCCCTCATTCAGATTTTACATGCATCCATCTGTGTGTATGTGGGGAAGGCTGGGGTGCGGGTGTGGTGAGTTCAGTTCCAGGAATTCTCCCCCATGCATAGTACAAGCACCACTATAATCCAGATGCAGAACGGTTGCCTCGGACACTGAAGCTGCCCCACACTATCCTCTTGTAGCTGCACCTCCCTACTTCCTAATCCCTATCAGCCACTGTCCCCTGTATAATTTTAGTATTTCTAGAGTGGTATCTAAATGAAAGACACACGCATGAGACATTTTGGGATGATCTTTTCTCATTATTATGTACAATGGTCCTGAGAGCCATTCAAGTACTGAAGCAGAAATCCTGACCTAGCTGTAGCCATTCTGTTCTCTGACACTGAACTCAGCTAAATCACACAGTGTGCCACCAAACTGAAACTTCTGGGAATGTGCTAAAAGCAACTTGTACATACACAGTTGTGCCCAACACTATGTTCACCCAAAACATCCATGGTATCCTGGCCTTCAGTGAACACTTATCTCGTTCTTGTAACTTCTGTTCACCGCCCTATAAAGACAAGTTCTCTGTAATCACCACCTTGGACTTTGGAGATTACTCCACTGGTGCCTGCTAGCACCAATAAAAATTCCTTCCTTGTCCTGAGCTCCTGGCTACTGTTGATTCAATTTTTCCCACAACAGTTTCTGGTATGTTGGGCAGGGAAGTGAGAAAGACAGCTACAGCTCTGCTCGGCCCTTGCTGTGGGCCATGTGGCTGGAGCGCCCTGCTCTGCGTCCCAGCAGCACTTGGATGGGAGGCACATCCCTGACTGACTTCTGAGGTCCCTCCAGCCTCCGGACACAGACTGGGATATCCCCTCCCCTTTCACCAGCTCTAAGCAGAATGAAACGAAATCATCACGACTTCTGAAACACGGGAAGGCTGTCCTGGGTTTCCCTGTTTTCCTGGTAGTCAGCCTGTCCAAATAGCGGGCAGAAAAGGAGTCTGATTGCCTCCTGGTCAGTTCCTGTTTCCTGGGTTGAGGGTGGAACATTTTAACCTCTGAATGAATGTGTGAGTGACATCCCTGGCGAACCTAGCTGCTTCCAGTGGTTGTTTACACAGCTCCGCAGCTGATGCAGCTACAGAGTTCGATGGGGCTTGTCCTGCAGTTCCTTGGTCTGTCATAGAGCTCAGTGGTGAATCAAACCTTGGTAACGGGGGTCACTAAACTGGCCTGGGGGTATAGGTGTGCCTACTAAGACAGACCTTCATCCCCAAGAGGGAATCAGTCAGGCAAGTATCAGACTAGTCCTCTATCACAGAAGGCACCCCACCTTCGTCTCTCTCTTGCCTCACCAAACAAGGGACCACCACATACATGTGGGGTCGGAATGGGCCCTAATTAGTCAAAACATAAATTCTGGAATGTATCCTAAAGAATTTTTTTTAAAGGCTTTTCTGATGACTACAGAGTTAAAATGACAACAGACAGGCTGCGCCTGAACAAAGGCCCATTCTTCCTGAGAATCCCCCCTTGGCAGATGAATCACCCCTTATCGCTGCCACTGCTGCTGCCAGTACCTACAGCCCCACCGGGCCTGCCCTCCTCCTCCTGGCCCTGACTCACTTACTTCCAGCTCACTGAACTGCTGCCAGTCACCAGTCCTGCTGCCAGCCCTCCACCAGCTCACCAGCTACCTCACCAGTCTGCCTCTCTTCGCCCACCTCCGGAGAGTCCAGTCAGGTGGTGCCCTCCTCCTGGAGCCCTCTGCTGTACAGCTGCCCTTCCACACCTATCCTGCTCAGATGGCATCATCTAATGTCCACTGGGATGACTGGCAGCAACTCCTTCTGGGTCTCAAAAGCTTCAACCTGGATCAAATGACAGCCCTTTCATCAGTCTGATGGGCTCAGACTAGGCCAGACTGGGACCCCCTCTTCAGTTGGATCATCGGGAGCCCACGGTCCATGTCCACATTGGGGGCCAACCTCTGACTTTCCTGGTAGACAGTGGAACAGAACACTCTAGTTACCCAACCTGTTGCCCCTCTGTCAAAAAGGTTACCATCACTGGAGGAAACTGACACTTCTGCCTCTCACCCCTTCTGCCAGCCACAAATTTTCAGCACATCAAATCACACATAAGTGCTTGCCAGAGTACCCAATCCCACTCCTGGGGAAAGACTCCTAAGTTAGGGGCCACCATCACCTTCTCTCTAGGGTAATCTGCTTCTCTGTCCCTTCCAGCTCCACAACCACATTTCCTGCTTGCCATCATGGTCCCCCAAGAAGAAAAATGGCAATTGATGGATACATACACAAATGAAACCAACCCAGAAATCCTCAAAACTCTTCCCGAGTTTGGGCTGTGAACCACAGATTGTAAAATGGCATCCTGAGGCAACCCCCACCTGCATCGAAACAGTACCCCATGCCATGAGGGGCTCAACTAGGAATTCAACCGGAGGCCTCAGCACTGCAAAATGCTCGTACTGTCAAACACCCTGAAATACACTTCTCCTGCCTGGAAAGAAACTCAGTGGAAAATATCGTTCAGTGAAGGATCTCCGAGCTGTGAATGTCACCGTGGTTGCCCTCTGTCCTGCAGTTCCAAAGCCACATACTCTCCTCAGTCTTCTGCCACCCACAGCCCGCTGGTACACCACCTGGTCCTAAAGGATGCCTTTTTCTGCCTTCAGGTGACTCCTGTTAAGCCAGCCCCTCTTCACTTTTGCATGGAAAGACCTGGTCCTGGATTTGAAAGTCAGCTGACCGGGACTCACCTCCCCAAAGATTTAAAACTCGCCTACCCTCTTTGGAGAAGCCCTTGAAGCTGGCCTCGCTAGTTTCCCAGCACAGAATATCACTGCACCCTCTTCCAATATGTTGATGATGTTCTTCTGGCTAATGGCACCCGAGCTGCCTGCTGGAAAGGCACAAAAGCTCTGCTATCACATCTGACAGAAACCAACTACAAGGTATCTTGGAAAAAGGCATTGATCTATGAAGAAAAAGTCAGATACCTGGGATTTGATGTAAATCAGGGAAACTGTGCCTTTGGACCAGAAAGAAGAGGTCATCTGCTCCATCCAGGACCCAACCACAAGAAAGGAACTGTGCAAATTCTTTGGAGCTGCTAGCTTCTACAGAAACTCAATCCCTGAGTTCACAGAAAAAGCAAGGCCCCTACACAATGGCTTGTCTAGAAAAGACTGACACTTTTGACTGAAACCTAGAATTAAAAAAGCCTTCGATGACATTAAAATATCCTCTCTACAGCCCCAACCTTGAGAATTCCAGATGCAACTGGAATTCAACTTGTTTGTTGATAAATGACAACATGTGGCTTCAAAGATGCTTACACAGACAGAACTTGTTGGCCCTAGGGCAGAGCACAGACATCAGGCTGGAGCTGCGTTTGGAGTGGACCCAGGAAGATGGTCAGGAGGTTAACGAGTACTGTGCTTTTATGGGCCTCTTCTTGGTGATGCACAGTATATAATGGTTGCCATAAAGGACAAACAAGTAAAATACGTTATACACTACAGTGACTGGAACAAAAATTGGGATAAGTGGGTTCCAGAAAGCAGAGTACTCAAGCATGTGCACACCAATTTGCAGAAGCAGCAAGAACTTCACAAGGTCAATCAGGTGCAATATGTAGAGGGAAAGATGAGAGGGGCTGCTCCAGGAAAGAAGACATCTGGTCTGCAACAGAAAAATGTTGAAATGAAAATTAAAAAGAACAAACAACAAACCCCTGGTAAAAGAGATGGTGGCAGTACCAGTGAGGCACCTCAGAAAAAGAGGACCCATGTAGATCCTACTGTTGAAAATAAACATGTATGAACAGAGTTGAAGTTAAAGATCCCTGAAGAGCTAAAACCGTGGCTTGTTGATAACTGGGACCTAACTACCAGACAGAAGCAGCTGTTTTATCTTCCTGCCAAGAAGAATGTGGACTCCACTCTAGAGGACTATCTCGAGGACACATGGATACTAAGGAGTATGCAGTTAATGAGGCTGCAGCAGGGATAAAGCACTACTTCAATGTGATGCTGGTCACTCGGCTCCTCTTCAAATTTGAGAGACCACAGTATGCTGAGATCCTAGTCGATCACCTTGATGCGCCCGTGTCCCAGGTGTACGGAGCACCACAACTATTGGGGTTATTTGTATGAATTGGAGCGATGTTGGCCTATACACCTCTGGATGAGAAAAGCCTTGCTAATATTACTGAATTATCTTCATGATTTCCTTAAGTATCTGGCGAAGATTTCGGCAACTGTGTTTAGAGCCAGTGAGTATGAAGTGGCCCCTCCTGAGTACCACTGAAAGCAGTGTGAGGCATTCTCACCCCACTTTGGATCTCTGTCTACATGTTTTTGTTCAGTGTTCCTCTTGTACAAATCAAGTACTTTGAAGATGTTACTGTATAACAGAGTTGATGTTTCTTTCGATTTTGAAACAGAAAATAAAAGGGGTTACAGTTCCTTTTCTCTTTTGTTTTTTCATTTCAAAATTGCTATCAGTGTTTTCAATGCTGGACAACCGAGAGACATGGTATACCATGTTTTATTGCTTAGTTGACAAAGCTGCTTTTGAATGCTGGTGGTTCTATTCCTCTGACACTATGCACTTTTATAATACATGTTAATGCTATGTGACAGAACACTCTGATTCCTAGTGCCAAAGGTCCAATTCAGTATGTGTAACTAAACACACTCATCCATTTGTGCTTTTTCTTTTTTAACAGTGCTTAAAAGAGCCCACCCTTTCCAAGTCACCCATGTTGTTCTTTGGCTTTTATCTTTGCTCAAACTGTTGAAGAAGGGTGACTCGTTCCATGGTTTTGTACTTGTATCTGAGGCATGTTTAACATGACAGACGCAATGCATTGTGTAGCTACAGTTTTCTGGAAAACAATCTTTTAGGAATTGTTTTTCAGATCTTCAATAAATTTATTCTTTAAATAAGAAACAACAACAACAAGAAGCCACCAGATGCTTACTCAGACTGTGGATCCCTGGGAGGGCCCAGCAGCCTGCAATCCAAACACTTGGATCCAGTTGCTAGGAGCACTGCAGCCTCCCCTCCTATCTCCCTGCTCTGGCAGCCACCGTCCTTGTGTTACAGGCGACTGAGTTAGATAGAAATATTCTAGGCAGTCAGGCAGGGCTAGGCCCTCAGAAGCAGCCAGTGCAGAAGACCAGCTATCCTGCAATCTTGGAGGAGAACAGACTCCTGTTGTGGGTCAGACCTCAAAACAAAAGATCAAACAAATACACCCACATCCTAAGGATTGATTTTCTAAATAGGTCTCTATCACCCTGAGGAAGCCAGGAGTCACCATCCCAACCCCCTACATGAAGTTGCTGCTCTTTAAGCATGCAGGCTTGCAACCTGACTTACTTCCAGATTTGTCTAATTTAATCAATTTTACCTGTGTAATTAATCTTATTGGTTGACCATAAGTTTTGTCCCACCTTGCAAGTTCCCAAGTTTTCTCTACCTTAGACCTGCCTTGCTTTGTGGTTTTACTCTGTAAAAGTCCCTAGAAAAGACAGAGTCTTTGGCAACCCACTCAGGACCCCTTCTGTCTGTCTGTCAGACAGAAGCTTTCTTTCTCTCAATAAATATATTCTGCTCTCAACCTCCGTTGTTCCTAAAATTTATTCTTCAATTTTAGAGAACACAAACTCATACTAGACATACATACAGTAAGCCAGGCGTTTCATTCCCCTGTACAACTTCTGATCAAGAAACCTGACAAGCTCATCTTAGGCCAGGACCTAATCATTCAGGTGCCACATGCTGTACTGGACCTCCTGAATAACCATGGACATTGCTGGCTCTTCAACAGACAAGTCTCCCAGTACCAAGGACTCTTACGCAAAAATCCTCGCCTGACTCTCACGACAATAAAACCACTCAGTCCTGCTATGTACCTGCCCACAGAGCTGGGCCCTCCAGATCACAACTGCCTGGCACTAACTGATGAGCTGGTCTCAAGCAGATCAGACTTAAAGACAGACCCCACAACAGATGCCCAATACACCCTGTTTATGGATGGAAGTAGCTTTGTTAGGAGTGGAGTTAGGAGTTTTCACCAAAACTCTCCCACAAAGACAGTCTTCACAGCAAGCTAAACTATGGGCCCTCATACATGCCCTCAATTGGTCTGAAATATCTACATGAACTCTTGATATGTCTTTCAACAAAAGTAAAATCATTAAAAACACAAAAGAAATTCTATTGCTCCTTGCTGCTGTCTGGAAATCCAGCAAAGTGATAGTCATTCACTGCCAAGGACATCAAAAGTAGAAAGTTTCATCTCCTTAAAAAACAATAAAGCAGATAAAATTACAAAAGAAGCTGCTAGAGGAATATCCTGGGACAAAAACACCATATAAGAAACCTAAAACTCCTAATGGATATTCCTCCTGACACCCTGATGGTAATCAAAACTCAATTCCTTGCATATACAAAGGAAAAGATGACTGCGCAAAACAAAAGCAAGTCACTAAGGCCAGGGATACAGCTCAGTGGCACAGCGCCTGCCTGGCAAGTGCAAGGTCCTGAGTTCGATTCCCAAAAATAAATAAATAGATAGATAGATAGATAGATAGATAGATAGATAGATAGCAAGCCACTAAGGAATCAAGTCCTGGATGGATAAACTGTCACCCCACAAAGATGGTTTATGCCCAGGTTCAAAAACACCACAATCTAACCCATGGAGGAAAAACAGCCGTGGAAGAACTCCTAGGTCTCCACTACTACATCTCAGGCCTGGCCAGTATCTGCTCCACTGTCTGCCAACGATGCCAAACCTGTGCTCAAAATCATCTAATTCAGAGGACTAAGCCCCCTCTCCGGATCCAACTGACTGGAACATCACCTTTTAAAGATAAAACACACTTCACAAAAGTCAAACCTAACAAAGGATACAGATATCTTCTGGTCCTAGTCTGTACTTTCTCTGGCTGGGTAGCTTTCCCTACCCAAACAGAAAATTCCTCCAAGGTCAGTGGAGCATTGCTCCTATGAGAGCATCTGTAACCCCCACTATCTGCTTTCTTTTCTCTGCCTTTTTTTCCTTTTGAAATCCCCCAAACCCTAGTCTTGAAAACTTCATGGCCTATAGGTTATAGACACCTAGTTAACAGACCTCAAGCAGCGAGTGAACTTTGGCTAAATCCCCAAAAAGCTTCCTCCTGTTCCTGAATTGGCCATAAAAACTACAGAAAACAAAACATTTTGTCTCAAGGCACCGAACGGTCTGGTGCCCACATTCTGTGTGTCAATTAACCAGATGTGTAAGAAGGTCCTGTAACATGCCAAAGCAATGATAGTGCTGCAAAGCTGGTATCCATGGAAACCTCGACCTTGTGAACTCATACAGGGATATATAACAGAAGGGAACAAAGGCATTGACGTCAGCCAGCCAGCAGTCAGGAGCTTCCATGGCAAAAGCTGACTGACCACTGCAGTTTGAAATAAACTCACTTATTTTTGAAAGCTGCCGCAAGGCTCCAAGAAATTATTCCCAGATATGGACTCCCTCTGTTCACAGGAAGTAACAATGACCTGGGTTTTGTGGCAGAGGTAATAAAAAATCCCGCTACACTGCTTCAAATAAAATGAAACCTGCATACTGCACATCAGCCTCCAAGCTCTGAAAACAGATAAACCAGACCATGAAGAAAACCTTAACCACGTTCTGCCATGAAACCAAAGTCCCACAGATAATCTTTTTCTGAAGGTCCTTCATGTTCAATGCTCACCGGGCCACTGGATTCACCCACAGCTATTAAAGTTGCAGAGATCCAGCCTTGGATGCATCACACCCACATCAAGAGAGCCCACCCTGCCACCACTGAGAATTGAGACATCGCCTGATCCAGACAACCCCTCAAAGATCATCCTCGATTGCTGGAGAACTCCAAGCCCTGCTCCTGTCACAAATGGACACCTGACAGGTCTATGCACGGCCAAAGCCTGAGGACCCCGACCTTGGAATGTTTTATTGGCTGTCCCCTTCTTGCCAGGACTCAAAACTCTAATTTTGCTTCTTGCTATAGGACTCTAGACTGTCACACCTGCTGACTGGGAAAACTAGAAAATGCATGCTTTTACTGTATATTTATTGTCAGTCTTGGGATTAGTTACTCTCGGTGGTTTCCAAGGGCAACAGGGAAACACCCAACCCTAAAAGGATGACTAGCCTTATGACCAGAAGGCCTAACCCAGGTTTGTCAGACTCTAGGTCTGCTCTTTCTGGCATCCATATATTCCGTCAGCCACCTCACTTAGGTAGGCCACCCAACCCAAAACAGCAAGCAGCAGTTCAGCACATGCTGCAGAGGAGCTAAAAACACTGGCCCCAATGTAGGTGACACTCCCAGATGTATGTTCCCTAGAAACCTCACTGACTTAGCCTTAACTCAGCCCATGAGTCTCTACTCCACATGGAGATGTCTAGTGCTTACTGCAACACACAGTGGGAAATAGCAGAGACCACCAGGCTCA
>RJWT010023627.1:0-16745 GCA_004365215.1 Cuniculus paca | reverse complement strand
TATTTTATCTAAGCGTACTCACTCATTGTTTGCTAGTGTTAGGTTTAATGTAATGTTAACTACTTAACAGTTCCTGAAATTGTATTTAATTTTTTCAGGGTCCCCCTGGCCCCCCTGGAACTGCAGGATTCCCTGGATCACCTGGTGCTAAGGTAAGCATGTACTTGTATAGAACAATATAAAAATATCTTGGTGAAAATAGAAAAGCATAGGATTGCTTCTTGCAAATGGCTTCTTGACAAATCAAATGGATAGCCTTTATTTACACAGAATTTTAAAGCCACGTTCTTGATTCTAACGGAAGGGTTTTTGTTTTGTTTTGTTTTGTTTTCCCTCAACATCCTGATGTGTCTTCTGATGCTTTCTTTCTCTTTGTGAACTCTTTCTGGAGAACATACATAACACAGTTATAGGCATATTTACGGTTTTCTCAGCCTTTATGATTAATGGTTCTTTGGGTTAGCTACAGTACATCATCGTAGTGCTCTGGCTTTTAGCAGATGTGTTTAAACAGCTGACAGGTGGACTAGGTGATGAGAAGTATCCAGAGAAAACCTACTACAGTACTTGGAGTTCTGTCCCTTAGGGTGAAGTCGGACCTGCAGGGTCCCCTGGTTCAAATGGAGCCCCAGGAGCAAGAGGAGAACCTGGACCTCAGGGACATGCTGGTGCTCAGGGTCCTCCCGTAAGTAGCAAACGCCAATTAAGAGGAAAAGCGCTTCCACGCTTAACGCCATGAAAGGTCTGCTTCGCTGGTGCTGCCAGTTAAAATAGCTTCTCTAACAGTTTGGTTCAATTCTGTACAATGATTCTATTGTGACAAATAGTGATTTTATTAGTAGGAACACGATACTTTTTGAGGGTTGCACTATCTTAGAATTTATGAATTTTATATTTCTATAATACAGTATAAAGGATGGATAGCACTGTACTGATATTTTGAAGGATGTGCCCTAAACGAATCATCAATCAAAAAAATATTCAGAAAAGTAACAAAACCAAAAGCCTCTCCCATTTCTGTCTTATTTAATAATTTGCACTAAGCACATAGGATCTCTAATTTATTTAAACTGTGGTATTTCTTTTGCCTACATTTTTGATGTGCTACCATTGGAGTAATCATTTATTCTCTATAAAATTCAATGCCTGCCAATATATTTTATAAGCAAATAAAAAACACCCAATGTATAAGCACTCTTTGCCTTATCATTAATACGAGCTCTTCTGTGTGTGCCGCAGGGCCCCCCTGGGAGTAATGGCAGTCCAGGTGGTAAAGGAGAAATGGTAAGTCCCCCATGCACATATTTCACCGTCGGCTCATCCACGCATGCGTTAGATTGTGATATTTCAGTGAGATAGTCAGGAAATAAAGCTCAAGTTAGGCTAACCTAAGTGTTCTCTGGTTGTCCTTAGGGTCCCGCTGGTATTCCTGGAGCCCCAGGTCTGATGGGAGCCCGGGGTCCTGCAGGACCAGCTGGTACTAATGGTGCTCCCGGGCAGCGAGGCAGTCCGGTAAGTCACCTGTTTCTCTTTGTCACCTGAAAGGTGTGTACTTAACTCCCACAACAGAAATACTCATTTCCAAAGTGTTTTGCTCCTCTTCAGTTGAATTTATGTTGATTTTAATCTAGTCTTATCCCTGAAGGATGTCTTGCCAGTAATGACTCTGTTAGTTGAATCCCGCCTGTTCTCAAACAAAAATCCTTTTAACTTTAGGGTGAACCTGGTAAGAATGGTGCCAAAGGAGAGCCAGGAGCACGTGGCGAACGCGTAAGTGCTACCTCCACAGATCTGGCTATTTCTTAAGAAACTCCAACGTAGGTCGAAAGCCAACAGTTAAAACTTTTGCAACTAAGTTTAACTGTAATTCCCTTATATTACCTTCACTTTTCAGGGTGAAGCTGGTTCCCCAGGTATTCCCGGACCCAAGGGTGAAGATGGCAAAGATGGGTCCCCCGGAGAGCCTGGGGCGAACGGACTGCCCGGCACTGCGGGAGAAAGGGTATGTTTCCCCTGCAGCATCTCGGAAAAAAACAGGACCACCATCCAGATGAAATTTTACCTTTGGCGCAAGGCATACATGGATTTCCTGAGTGTCTGTTCCCAAACATTGTTTGGATCACTTTATGACATGACTATGGGTATGGTGCTGCTCAGGGACAAAGTTTTCATTCTTTGTGCTGAAGTATTTGACTTTCATTATTTCCAGGGTGCGCCCGGATTCCGAGGACCTGCCGGACCCCCTGGTCTTGCCGGAGAAAAGGTAGGTAACTTTAGTTTCTACTATCCTAAATACTAATATTAAAAATAAGTGTTTCTGTTATATAATTTTCCATGACCTAACCTAAATATCTGAAAGAAATGTATTTGCATTAAAAATAATTATCAATGTAAAACAATGATAGCCATTTCCTTGCTTTGTAACTAAAGTAAGTCAATCTCTATGAGATCCTCTAAGTGATCTGTAGATTGGAATCATTTAGTATCATTGCAAGAATAAGGTTAACTAAAATGTCTGAAAGTTGTTTGAAACTCTACAGTGATATGCAATATGATTTCATACCATCAAAGATAGTTGGCTTTAAATGCACAGAAATATATTAAACCCAACAAATTTTTTTGTTTTCAGAATGTGATGTTCATCATAGTTTTTAAAAATTTTGTTTAAAATATAGCAATCCAGTCTAAGATGATGATTATTTTATATCGAAATTGTCAGCAACATACTAGCTATCGTTAAGAGGCCAAATAAATTTTATAGTTACAGCTTAATATTATTGATATTTAGGTCAGTGAAGACTCTTTTAAAGATTCACTTCTTTATTTGACCCTGTAGGGTCCCTCAGGGGAGCGTGGTGGGCCAGGACCCGCAGGACCCAGAGGAGTGGCTGGAGAACCTGGCCGAGATGGTGCCCCTGGAACTCCGGGAATGAGGGTATGGAAAAACGTTTGTTTGAATCAGACTTTAATTTGGTGAAAAGAAGGCAGGATGAGTCAAGATGGATCCAAAAGATTCATTCAGACTGTACCTTTCACAGGGCTCAAATCAAAGCAAAACAAAATCCTTTTAAGAAAACATAAGCCAGGATGGGTGAAGGAAGAACATAAAATAGAACAATTAACTAAGGTGTTTTATAGCCAGAAAGAAAAATGTTCAAACACATGTGTAAATGGAAATCTCAGAATTTTACAAATAAAGTGTTGTATTTTTAAAATTTTTATTTTTAATCACCTGACAGCTGGTTTCTTTCATTTAGGGAGCTCCCGGAAGCCCAGGAGGACCAGGCAGTGATGGAAAACCAGGGCCTCCTGTATGTACATTTTTAAAATGTCATTTGACAAACACAACCACAGAATAAAATGCACATATATTGCAGATTTTGGTCAGGTATTTATGAAACCTTGAGTGACACAGTTGTTTTTCTCACTAGGGAAGTCAAGGAGAAAGTGGTCGCCCCGGTCCTCCTGGGCCATCCGGTCCCCGAGGTCAGCCTGGTGTCATGGGTTTCCCTGGTCCAAAAGGAAATGATGTGAGTTCTTTCATTAACTTCTTCAAGAAATATGTGGCAGATATGTACTGCAAGCATAAACCAATAAAAATGTCAAACATGAAAAAGAAGTGTATGACAGAAGCCCTTTTAATTTCCATAAGGTTTAGAGATGCTTCAAACTCATTCTCCTTTCAAAACATGAAAAAGTATACGCAAATCAAATAGCATGTAGGAAAAAAGCCAAATGTATAATTGATTATGTGTGCATGTGTTTTAGTGGTGTGTGTGTGTGTGTGTGTGTGTGTGTGTATGTGTGTGTGTTTGGAGGCAGATCAAAAGTACTTGGAAGTAATAGCCATATGATTACTAATTTTCTTATAGAACTGGTAAATTCTGGTCACTTTTTCTTTAGGGTGCGCCTGGCAAGAATGGAGAGCGAGGTGGCCCTGGAGGGCCTGGACTTCCGGTACGTAGCTTTCGCCTACTTATTTTGAGCCTTCCAACAGCTGCATTAACACCAGGGCTCAAGAATTCTCTCTATTAATGGTATTAACTCTCTTCACTTTTATGGTTTTTAGGGTGCTCCTGGAAAGAATGGTGAAACCGGACCTCAAGGCCCCCCAGGCCCTACTGTAAGTATACTCAGCTTGGAGATAGAGGTGAGGTAGGGATTGTGTGTAGGTAAAGGTATAGAAATTATATAATCTCCAACACTATGTCATCATAGCTACTAAAACAATTGGGAAGCTTGCTTATGTAGTTCCCTAGGTAACTGTGACATGAAGTGTGTATGGTACCCACATGACTTAGGTTACTTCCACAGCTTGGACTGTCCCCTTTCTTCATATCTTTGCTTTCTAAACTAAGATATGGGCCTCCTGAGAAGTCTACTGCAGACTAAATGTGAAGTATCATTTTGTAATGGAGTGTATCATTATATTTTTCTACGTAGGGACCATCTGGTGACAAAGGAGATTCAGGACCCCCTGGTCCCCAAGGATTACAAGTAAGAACTTTTTTGCTAAATGTCACTGGATATTTGCTTTTAGTAGATGATTAGATGGTTGTGTACTTCCTCTTTCGTGTTTATTGAGCAAATTGATGGTTAATTTTGTGACTCTAATAGATTACAATTCACCTTAAATTTAATTCATGGGTTTGTCTAACTAACATTGAAATGTCAATCAATGTTAATAGGTGGTCCATATCTTCAATTCTTATTCCAGAATATGCACATTCAATTATTTAAAAAGATTTAACTTTTATAGTTCCATATACTTGTACTTCTCTTTTATTACAATATAAATTCACAAAGCTAAATTCATCTTACCATTTTATTGACACATTTTTGTAAAACAAAAGAAAACAGAACAATGAGCATGGTCTCTAAGATATGATTATCATAAGTTCATCATGGGCTTTGAGTGGCGCATGTGTTCTACTTCTAAAAAGACCATGAAAGCCATTTTTAATCTTCCAGAAATGCATTTACATATGAGAAGATTTTCCATAAGCAATGTTTGAAGTGGCAACATCATACAAATATTATTTTTTATAGGGCTTGCCTGGTACTGGTGGTCCTCCAGGAGAAAATGGAAAACCTGGTGAAGCAGTAAGTCACATTTCATTTTGCAAAATTCAGAATCCAAGGAATAAATAGTAGTCTTCTATCAGTTATTAACTTTTGAATATTTGCATGCCACCATATCTGAGTTTTGACATTTAGTTTTCAAAGATAGCTGTTGCCTAGAGACTTTGTATTTCCTTAGAAAAGACCCAAAGAGACAGCACACAGCTTCATGAGTTGAACAATTGTGAGCTATGGAAACAAGTCAGATGTGTCTGCTACTCATGCTTATGTTGTGCACTCTGATATTGACCTAATCATGTGATACCCACCTCCTAGGGTCCCAAGGGTGATGTTGGTGCGCCTGGAATTCCCGGAGGCAAGGTGATATTTCAAGATTTCTCTACTTTCTTTGACACATTATAAAACAATTGCTTAGTGACACATTTTTAGTATATCAAGCTTGAATCATGATTCTTAAGAAGAGCAACATTTTATAGGTGTGATGAATCCACTTAGGGAAACTCAAGATATTTCCCATACAATAAGCTTATTTCATCTGGAATATCTAATTTTCATAAGAACAACAGAGCCAGCCATGAACTTGAAATTTCTAAAGGAAAATATTGCCATTGTATTGATTCTCTATAGGAAAACTCTTTGGTAAAATAATTTTTAAAAATTGCCCTTGTAGATTATATATATATGAAAAGCTTTTATACAAGTAAAAATTTGACTTGAAAGGAATATAACAATAATAAAATAAATGTCAAAGACAGCTAATACTTAGACCAAGTGCCTGAATTTCCTTTTTTAGACTCTCTTATATTTACAGTCACTACACAACTGATCAAATGGTTATTATTGAAATATGTAAAATTTTCCAAACTGCTCAAAAACGCAAGTTAAGAACCTAGTAGCCTACTGTGATTCAGAGTATGTTTTGTTCTATCTTTAGCACTAAATTTTCTAATGCAGCTATTACATTTTCCTATGACAGGGTGATGCTGGTGCCCCTGGTGAACGTGGACCTCCTGGACTGGCAGGGACCCCAGGTCTTAGAGGGGGAGCTGGTCCCCCTGGTCCTGAAGGAGGAAAGGTAACTCCACAGAAAAAACCCAGACCAATGATGGCAAACCTTTTAGAGCTTTTGATGATAGCAAACAGTCAGCTATGGCACGAGTGCCATAGGCTCCTCACTACTGCCCTAGACTTTGGAAAATATGTCCTGTTTCCTTCTCTTTATGTACACTCTCCGCCTTGATTTTAGGGCCCTGCTGGTCCCCCTGGACCACCTGGTGCTTCTGGTAGTCCTGGTCTGCAAGGCATGCCTGGAGAAAGAGGAGGCCCTGGAGGTCCTGGTCCAAAAGGTGAAAAGGTACTGGATTGTATTCTGTTAATTATGTGATAGAAACAGATGTTATAGACTAAAATAAATCCATCTACTCACAAAATTGATGTTATCTCATCATAAGGGAAGTTCAGAGGGATTCCTAGAGCAACTACCAAAAAGAACACTAAAACTCGTCTGAGAGGCTACTGAGGGCGGCTGCTCTTCTTGGCGTATCTCCCCTGCTGACCTTGGCTTTTATTTGACAGGGTGAGCCAGGTGGTGCAGGTGCTGATGGTGCTCCTGGGAAAGATGGCCCAAGGGTAAGTGTTTATGCTTGCGAGAATCAGGCCTGATGCATATGTGATGTGGGAGAGTTCCTTTCTTTAACATTTCCTCAAAAACTACTCATGATACATTAGACCACACTTTACCATTTTTGTAGGCATTGAAAAGACTCAAATGATTTGATTAGTAACTTACTGGTTTGTACCTATCAATGCCTCACAGTTTTGCAGCAACCTAAGAACACAAAAACCTCAAACACACAATGCAGAGCACAAGTTGGCACCACCGAGTTACTAAATCCCAAGACAGTCAATGTTGCTATGGAGAACTCTTTTGACACTGAGAAATAACATGATAAATCTGCAGTATGTTTACATCATGGCAGAGTACTTAGCAATAAAAAGAAATGAACTAGTGATGCATACAACTTATACAAATCTCAAAGACAATGAGCCAAGTAGTCAATCTCCAAAGGGTAATGCTGCGTGATTCCATTCCTGTAATAATCATTAAACAACATAATTTAAAAGCAGATGTAAAACATATTAACAGCCGCAAAGAGTTGGAAATGATAGAGTGAGAGGTGGGTATGGCTATAGGATGTCACAAGAGAGAATGTTATGATTGCGTTTTACTCTCTTGATTGTGGTACTGGCCATGCCAGGTTACATATGTGATAAAATTATATAAACACACACACACAAGTGCATATATAATGGTTTAACTCTGTGTGAATTGCACAAATTTCAATTTCTTAGTATTGATATTATACTATAATTTTTAAGATGTCAAAATTAGGAGAATTTGAGAGAAAGACACATAGAATTTTCCTGTATATTTCTTTGCAACTTCCTGTGAATTTTTGTCAAAACAAAATGTTCAAACAAATAATGTATTGTTTGAACAAACAATATACATTTGTTTGAACAGCACATATTTTTTGATATTAGCATCCTCTAGATCCGACTACAACAACTTACAGGCAAATTATGTGATATGGAAAGTCCCTTACGTCAACTTTTATTTTTTCCAAAGCCATTCACGATAAGTTAAACTATACTTTTCCACTTTGGGAGCATTAGAAAGACCTAAATAATATAGTTATTGAAATTAAGCCATTTCATAGGTGTTATCTTATTATAGTTGTCTTAATGTAGGTATTAAATTTATTATAGTTGTCTTAAGGAATTTCAGAGATACTTCACTTTTGATAGACTAGATAGGTAAGTAGTTATTACCTACCTGATAAACTAGATGGGTAAGCTTCATTCCAAAGGCTAAGGTAGGGGAATCATTTGAAGTCAGGAGTTTTGAACCCAGCCTGGCCAGCACAGAGCCAGACTCAAAAATATTCTAGTGCTTTATTTATGCAATTTAGGCAAACCAATTCTATTTTAAAAGCTTAATATGCATGATAACACTTTGAGTAGTTAAACATTTATATTATCAACCATTTGCGTAAAGGAATATGCTTTAATTTTAAAGCTATCACAATAACCTTTTACATCTCATCCCATTTATTTTCTATAATGGGATTTCTAAGTTCTATAAGTTATATATAAGTTCTATAAGTTCTATAAGTTTTCTATAATGGGATTTCTAAGTTCTCTAGTGTTTACACTGATTAATGTAACTTGCAGCAAAGAAACAAATCATATTATCTACTTTGCTACCTGGATGGTGGGTCTATATATCCTCTGTTTGATTAATGTGAGGAATGATTTTGTTTATCTTCAAAATTTTAAAAGTATGCTTCTTTTTTCTTTAGGGACCTACTGGTCCTATTGGTCCTCCTGGCCCAGCTGGTCAGCCTGGAGATAAGGTAACAAATGATGCTATTTGAAAATGAAAATAAAATATCACTGACTTTTTCCATGCAGGAGAGTGGCAATATTGTTATTTGTTTGTTTTCCCTTTTCTCAGGGCGAAAGTGGTGCCCCTGGACTTCCAGGTATAGCTGGACCTCGTGGTGGCCCTGTAAGTGTCAAAGACCTTTTCAACATGATTTTGAACCCCACACGGACAGTAGTTGCTTTTGCTACATTTATTTTTTAGCAATTCCTCTTCAGGGACCTGGACCTCAGTGTTGGAGTTCTAGCTTTAGGAACATATAACATGCAAGGGGATGTTAAATTCCTTTAACCTAAAATCCCCCAAATGCCATTTGAAACCATGCCTTCTTTCCTAACTACTGAAAAAAATATAAAAATGGCACAGCAATATACACTTGTAAATGAATGTTTCTTAAACCTACAAGAAGCATTTCCAGAGATTTCTTCTAGATCTAAATTCTCTGCTTGCAAGGTTTAAGACTCAAGAAAGACTTATAGCAAGTGTTTGTTTCAAATCAATCAATGAACTTTTCAATTAACTATTTTACCATATTTAAAATATTTACATTTTTAGAAGTTTTATGACTACATGTGTTCAATATTTCAACAGTTTCAAATTACATTTTCTTGTGGATAACATAGCCAGAGACTTAAGGAATCATTCTTTCTAGTGTTACTTTTAAGTGGGAAAGACTTCAAAAGTGAAACCGTGTTAGTCATCTTTGCGTGTTTTCTGCTTCAAGGAAAGACAGGATGGTAGAGGACAGCATGCACTTCCAACGGGGCCATCCTCACTATGACTAACCCATGTACTGTTCTCCTCAGGGTGAAAGAGGTGAACATGGGCCCCCTGGACCTGCTGGCTTCCCTGGCGCTCCTGTAAGTTAAGAACGTTTCAACATATGTGTCACCTCTTGCTAAAATCTAGCAGAAATATAAGTCGAGTTTTGTTTTAGTCTTTTTTAAGACACTTATTCTCAGTGAAATTATTTTATCCTTATTTTTTGCTTATTCCTATTTTTGCCCTTTTAAAAATGGAAATTAAAACACCTGTTCAGTCTTTATACCTGGATAACAAGGCTACAACAACACCATGCATTTAAAAGCACTGAACATTTTTAAAATGCTTTGTTATCTGGTGTTATTAAAATTTGCTCTAAATCCGCTTCTTCTCCAGAGTTTATCGAGGTTTGTTTTCAAATACACAACATATAGAAAACTTCCCCCCAATGGTGAACAGCACTACCTTAGGTTTTCTCCATAATTTTCCTTTTCATGGAAATACTTCAGTTAACTTCGTTTAGGAAAGACTTTGAAGAGCTTCCTTTTTCCTATTTTATTCCAACATCTTTCCATCTGAAGGAGTCTATGTTCTCAAGAGAACCACGAGCCCAGCGGGCTGTCAGGGTGTCAGCCAACAGGTCCTCGCTGTTTCTACCCGCAGGGACAGAATGGCGAGCCTGGTGCTAAGGGAGAAAGAGGAGCCCCTGGTGAGAAGGGAGAAGGCGGAGCCCCTGGCATTGCAGGACCCCCTGGCGGTTCCGGGCCTGCTGTGAGTACTGCCCCTCAGCCTGCTCCTGGGAAGCACTTAGGTCTACCGATAATTTAATATTTCATTTGGAGCAAGCATGTCATGGCGAAAGAGTATAATCTTCGTAAACTTATAATTCTAACTTTGAATCTTGGCCCCAGAAGTCTACACATGACAATATTCACATTATTTTCAACTCTTTATGATGCTACTGGGTTTTTTTTGTTTGTTTGTTTTGTTTTGTTTGCGGCACCGGGGATTGAACTCACTACCTTGCGCTTGCCAGGCAGGTGCTTAGCCCGCTGAGCTAGATCCCCAGCCCTGTTTTGAGACAGGGTCTCACTATGCCATTCAGGCTGGCCTTGAGCTCACTTTGTAGCCCAAGCTGGTCTCGAACTCACAACGATCTGCCTGTCTCAGCATCCCGAGTGCTGGGATTACAGGTGTGAGCCACCAAGCCCGGCGTGCTACTGGTTTTCAAAGGTTTATTACTTCTCTCAGATTTTTATGTTGGTGTTATACTTAATAATCCTTTTTTGTTTGTTTCATTTCACGCAGGGTCCTCCTGGTCCCCAAGGTGTGAAGGGTGAACGTGGCAGTCCTGGTGGCCCCGTGAGTATTGATCCTTGCATTAACTTGTACAAAAACTGCTTTACAGACATTAGCCAGAAAGTATAAAATGATAGTCACTCAGTTATTTATGAGTTATATGTGACTAAGGTAACAAAGCAAACCAGAAATGACTTCAAGGCAGAATGAAGATGCTGTTACATTTCTTATACTTTCTCTTTGTTTATAGTACACAGCTACTTGTTCTAGTTGTGAAATTAAAAAATGATTATTAATTCACAGGGTGCTGCTGGCTTTCCTGGTGCACGTGGTCTTCCTGGTCCTCCTGGCAATAATGTAAGTTATACTTGAAGTATTTTTCAGTACTCATTTCAGAAAGAGAATGTACTTATCTGTACACTTGAGAAACATAGGTAAAAGAGGAAACAAAAAATTTATTTTTTTCAAAGTAAATATTTAAATTTCAAACAATTCTATGTAGGGGAACCCAGGACCCCCTGGTGCCAGTGGCGCCCCAGGCAAGGATGGACCCCCAGGTCCCGCAGGTAGCACTGGTGCTCCTGGAAGTCCTGGAGTGTCTGGACCGAAAGGCGATGCTGGTCAACCAGGAGAGAAGGGGCCACCCGGCGCCCAAGGCCCTCCGGTGAGTGGCTTTGTTGCTCCACTGAATGACAGTACTATTTTGCTTTCCACCATGGATTCAGTAGAGGAAAGCATAGTCAGGTAAGGATGAGCTGAGTCTTCATTATCTGTCGTAACAGGGAGCTCCCGGCCCACTTGGAATTGCAGGAATCGCTGGCGCACGGGGTCTTGCAGGACCACCAGGCATGCCAGGTCCTCGCGGAAGCCCCGGTCCTCAGGGTATCAAGGTGAGTGTGGTTCTCCTCCCCTGGACTCTCGCTTCCTTTGATAGTATCCAGTGATCAAGTTGGTCAAGCATGAAAAGGTTTCCCATCATAGGTGTAAATTATCCAAGGGATGACTTTCTTTTGTATTTGTAGTTTGACAAAAACAAACATTAAATGACTCCAGAACATAAAAATAAAGTAAATCATAGCCAAGTAGTCCTGTGTGCAAGTACGCAAATTAATATCACAGAAAAATAATCTTGCCATCTCTAACCACTCTATTAAGAACAACAGACTCTTCTTCAGTATTTTGACTGTCGGTCTTGAAAGGGAAGATCAAGATAGATTACAAACCTCTGAAAGCCTCTCATTGATTCAAATGATCTCATCTCTCCTGTCATTTTGCATTCATGATTTTCTCTCTCAAGCATTCCAAGGCCTTCTACTGTTTAGTATCTAAAATATTCACTCGGTAAATAGGGTAGTAGCAGTCCATGTTTATGAGTGCTCACATCAAAACACGTTAAACACCTCTTTCAAAAGCTGTCAGGTAATATCATGTTGAAATTAAAATGTATCATAAGTGTATTCAATTTATGCAATAAATATACCAAGTACATGCTTCACATAGAGATGAGTGCTTAATAAAAGTTAATTCTAGTGGGCATTATAGTTTCATGATAGGTCAGGATTATTCTTTCTTGCAATATCTGTGTCTATCTCTACAATATGTATGTTTATCTAGCCCATATCTATGTCTATCATGTTAAAATGCATTCTGACTAAGATAACCAGTGTAATTACTCATCCCTTTGCATCCTGACTCACTGGGCAAGTGAGAAAATGTAAGATGCCTGCTTCTCCCCAACTTATCTCCTTAAAACACATACTTTTAAGAAACAAAAAAGAAAAAAAAAAGGAAAAGAAAAAACTTCAGAAGAAATTGAGTAACAAAAGATTTTTCCCCTAAGAAATAAAGAGATCTGATAACAGAATATAAACTGATTTCCCAATTAAAATAAAATGTTTTCTATTCCTTTGTGGCTAGGGTGAAAATGGGAAGCCAGGAGCCAGTGGCCACAATGGCGAACGAGGACCTCCTGGCCCCCAGGGTCTCCCTGGTCTGGCTGGTGCTGCTGGTGAACCTGGAAGAGACGTAAGAAGAAATCCTTGGGCAATGTTTTAACCAGTTAGGGAAATTTTAGTAATTTATTTAAGGACAAGTCAAATAAAGCATTAATATCTAAGAGGATAAGTATGACCACATAGCCAGGTTCTACTTCTTTCTCTATAAGAGATATTGTTTCTCTTGTAATGTATAATAATCTAAAAGGCCTATTACTATTTATTCCATGAGTAATATTAATAGAAAAATATGATCTTTAAATTAGTAAACAAATTATTGGGGAGAGCCCTAATTTACAATTTTTCCAGGATGAAAATAGTTTGTAGTTTTCTGTGATTAGTCTTTTATTATGTCTTTTTCATTTTTGGACTAATATTTTATACTAACAAAGCATAATTGTATGCATTTATAAATAGAGCTAATTAGATGTAGATTTCCATTATCAGTTCCCCAGTGTCTGTTACTCAAAACTTGCTTAGTAGACCCCTCTAAGTACCTTTTTCAGACTTTTTTTTCTAATCACCTCTCATCCCACCTTGTGAAATCTAGTACTACAGATTTGCTTCATATCTGTTTGGGTCTTGTGACTCCAAGGAGCCAACCCCCATTGTAATAGCTAAGGTTTTTGGCCCCTAAAACTTTTTTGTACCTCCCTATATTGCCTTGTTAAGAATGAATGCCTTATATAGTATTCGGAGGGTTTCAAGAAGTTTGAGTCACTTTTTCCTTTTTCTTTTAAATCAGGGAAACCCTGGATCAGATGGTCAGCCAGGCCGAGATGGATCTCCTGGTAGCAAGGTATAAACAAATACATGCCCAAGAGTTTTATGAAGCAATTGGTTACCGCATTTATTTTTGAATCTGTGAATTTGTTCCTAGGGTGATCGTGGTGAAAATGGCTCTCCTGGGGCCCCTGGTGCCCCTGGTCATCCTGGCCCTGCTGGTCCTGTGGGTCCAGCTGGAAAGAGTGGGGACAGAGGAGAAACGGTGGGTTCTAATAAGCACTGTCTCTTTTTACTTGTCTACTTTCCACAATAAAGAGATTTGTAAGGAGAAGGTAGGTTGTCAGATCTGCCAGCCAGAGTATCAGCTCTCTTTTAGCTTTTATGCAAGTCATTCCATAGGCAAATGTCTAATGAAGGTGTACCAGGTGTTTCTGGCAGTTGTCAATGAAGAATTCATCACTAACACCTGAAACAGTATTAGTCAAGCCAACTACCTATTTCCTGGATAAATGTAAAACTGAATCAACAGAAACTGCTCAGCTTTCCTGTCTACACCCACTTTTCAAGACAGGGAAAGGACTCTAAAGGGAAAAGCAAGAATAACTTCCAGTAACACCATGCATGCTATCAGTCCATCTCAGTGAAATTAGCAGCGTTTGAAAACAACACATGTTCAATAAGCATAGACACTTCCCTGTGTATTTGCTCACTGGTTTGATTTCTCCTTAGGGCCCTGCTGGTCCTGCTGGTGCTCCTGGTCCTGCTGGTGCTCGAGGTGCTCCTGTAAGTTGATTTTTAATTTTGACTCATTGTACATTGTAGGAAATATTCGATTTTCTGGCACATTCAGGAAAAGAAGATGACAAAATATGTAGCTATGGAACAAACATAAACTCTTCTTTGATAACATGGAAAGCAGTTGTGGTCCTAGAAATTCCTTGGAACCAAGCAAATAAACATCAATTGTTGGAATGCTATGGGATTAGCATTCCAAAATTAAAACAACCACAAAACAATCTTTATAGTTCTATGTATAAAGTGTTTATTAATGGAGATTTCTAGATGATAGAATGTCATAAAATAGATTGAATTGTTACAAATTCTTTTACTCTTCCAGTATGTATATGTGTGTATATGACATTCATTTGAATTGTGTTTGTGAAGGGTCCCCAAGGCCCACGTGGTGACAAAGGTGAAACTGGTGAACGTGGTTCTAACGGTATCAAAGGACATCGAGGATTCCCTGGCAATCCAGGACCCCCTGGCTCTCCAGTAAGTTCATCCCTTGTTAGAAGCTCTCCTTCACCCCATTTTAACTGATGAGCAAGATGGATTTTAGAGGCTAATAGTAGAAAATGTTCCATCTCTAAAAGTATATGCTAGAAGATAGCAGAAAGGAGCCCAAGAGATATTTGAAATAGCGTGAAACAAGGAGGGAATTGAAGAAAGAGAAAGGCATATCCTGTCATTGTTGATCACCACATCACCACATTTCATGATCTGACATTGAATGTGGTTTCCTAAGCCTTTCTGAGAGTTTCATCTATATTTATGCTTCCCTTCTTTCCAGGGTCCTGCTGGTCACCAGGGTGCTGTTGGTAGTCCGGGACCTGCAGGCCCCCGAGTAAGTACCATGGATACACATTGGAAGATTCACACTTTTTATAATGTTTGCACTGCAGGAAAATATTCTACAACTATGATATCATGATAATTTCTTAGGGACCTGCTGGACCCAATGGACCTCCTGGCAAAGATGGGACAAGTGGACATCCTGGTCCCATTGGGCCACCAGGGCCACGAGGCAACAGAGGTGAACGAGGATCTGAGGTGAGACATCGCTTACCCATAGGAAGATTTAATTTGCTATATTCTTCAAATTTTCAGAAATGATGTGTAGCATTTTTCAACTGAGATACTGAGTTAAATATGGCATAATCTTTTTATCTAGAAAATGAACAATGACTTTAGGTAGGAAACATTCCTGCTCACAATTAAGACATGTCTCACCACACTGTTACAGGGAGAAAATTTTTCTTATAGTTTGATAGCTGTCATATCAAGCTGATGACATCTGCTGAATGACCCAAATGAGCCATGACAGTTTTGATCTTAGACACAGTCTTGTAGCATAACAATTTGCATTCATGCAGTACACTTTGCAAATAACTTCCATGATTTCTGTTTTGCTACTGATACCACCATTCCTAATACTTCCCTATCCTATACCACTGGGGAAAGTGGAATTAAGCTATATATGTGACTGTTGAAGTACAAATAAGTTGTCATCAGCCCAAAGATAGAAAGTTAAAATCCCTGATTTTATTTCCTCTGTCATGTCAGTGTTAGAGTCATGCATCAGGAGCTGTTTGCTTACAACATTTATACAGAAAGAATGATACAGTCAAATTTGTCAAACACTACTGATTCTTTCTAAGTGGAACAGTGTATTTCTTGATGATGAACTATAGTCATTCTACATGGGTTATCACATGACTACAAAAGCAACCAAGTACTTTTATTAATGAATAGTGACACACTGTATAAATTATTGTTATTGCATTTTCCTTGCCTAGTGGCATAGTCTTTCATGGGAGATCAAGCAAGACTGTATTTCAATAATGCATATTTTCCCATCTTAGGGTTCCCCAGGCCACCCAGGACAGCCAGGCCCTCCTGGACCCCCCGGTGCCCCTGGTCCTTGCTGTGGTGGAGCTGCTGCCATTGCTGGGTTTGCAGGTGGTGAAAAATCTGCACCATACTATGGAGACGATCCAATGGATTTTAAAATTAACACTGAAGAGATTATGTCTTCACTCAAATCTGTCAATGGACAAATAGAAAGCCTCATTAGTCCTGATGGCTCTCGCAAAAACCCTGCTAGGAACTGCAGAGACCTGAAATTCTGCCATCCTGAACTCAAGAGTGGTATGTATGGGACTCTTTAACACCCATGGCTGCAGGTTATAGGAAAAGCAGCTTATATGAGGAATTGTTGGAGCAAACTTTCACTGGAAAATAATTTGAAGTCAAGATAGCATTTAGATAATATTAATTGAATTTAATATTTCAACAAAGAAAATCTTTGCAGGTGTAAAGTGTAATATAAATAACTGCAAAATATTTCAAATACAGGAAAATTTAAGGACACTTGTAGGAATGTTGATACAATAGTAGTTTGCTGTTTCTGAACATCAAAAAATGATGTAATAAGACAATTCTTATCACTACATTCTTAGGGTTAAAAGTATGTAATTTTAATATAATTTGATCACTATATTATATATTTGTTGCACATGAATTTATTCTAATAAATTATTAAAATATTCAAATTTAGAGAAAAACTTTCAGAGTACTACATAGAACTGAGTAGAATATTGTAATAGTTAAGATTTTGCATAAACATTGGGTTAATTATCACTGAAAAACAAAATTAT